>PVJX010019403.1:0-34963 GCA_004027295.1 Dolichotis patagonum | reverse complement strand
TCTCCTTTCATGACTGGTTCCAGTCACTTAAATTTCATTTTCTTTAGCTCAGAAACCTGCCATTCTAGATCATTCTTGATATAGTATGATACAGTATGGCTAAAGTAGAGACTCTTTCTGCTGTCTAAGCATAATGACACAAATTGGTTTTACCCTGACAAGTGGGTTTGGCCAAAATATCCTTTGGCATCGTAGTAACAACAGTTCTGAGATTATTCCATAAATCAAACTTTACAATTCCTAGTTATGTTGAGGACTTTTTAGGACACATTTCCCATCATGAATTTCTGAAGTGGAAACTGTATACCTGTCCATCTTGTCTCCAGGTCAGTAGAGTGAGTTTCTAGGACTTTTGGTTCATTATTCCAGGTTGTAGAGTACTAGAATATGAACTGATAAAATACAAGTGAAGGAGTGCAAGTGTGGAAGTTGTCTTTTTCTTTCTGCAGTCAGCATCAGCAGGGTGGGCTGACCATGTTTGTTCCTTTGAATGTATCAGTTTTGTGCCATATGACATATGGAAAAAGAATGAGCAACTCTTAGGCCAAATGAATCATAGAGGGTTGGATTGAAAAGTTGGAGAAGCACATGGAAAAACTGATCCTAAAAGTGGGAAAGGAAAGAGTTAAGAACATTAAATATATATTGTCTTCTATGAGTATATTGAAGCAGAATCTTAGGTCAGATATTCTGAGAGGAAGAGACAATTTCTTTAGCCACAGGTAGAGCTGGCATTTTAAAATGAAGCATGAGAAATGTTTGGTTTCTCAGGTGGTTTTCTGATTTCTTTGTTTTAACCCTGCGCGTGAAGCAAATGGACTCTGATCCATTTCTCTTCCACCCCAGCTGGGCCTTTGGGGGCACCATTGTTCTGAGTGATAGTGATAAGGAGGGATTAGCATAGCTGTTCCTCTGTCACCCTGTTCCCCATTTCCTTTCTTCTTTGGTCTGTAACCACAGTGTGACTTGTGCTAACTTTAGAAATAAAGAAGTGCTGATTGGCTCTCTTCTCTACAGGTGAAAAAATTTTCTCCTTTTTCTGGGGATTTTTTTTTGGTTCTCACTTTAGCTTACTAGTTATATTGGTTTCAGTTTTATAGCTTTGAAAAATACTTATAACTGAACTTTTGTCACCGTTCTTATCACTGAGGTTTTGTGTCTGTGTGAATTGATAGGCTGCCTCTACCAGAGCTCTCCCGAGCCCATTTCTGAGATTGGACACATGAGTGGTTGTACTATGACACTGATTAGATTTTTCAGCGTTACTTGTTTTATATTGAAAAGTGCCCTTTTTTTGCTGATTGCAAGTCAGTGACAGCTTGGCCAAATGTAGAGCTTTTGTGTTCTGTATTTCTGACAAAGTCTTGAAAATTGTTCCTCTGTTTTATTGTCTGTTGTGGCCAGGTCGATGGTTATATTCAGTCCAATTTTTTTTTTCCCAATTTTGATTTGATATTTTTCTCTATTTTTTTTTCTTCATAGAATCTAAGTAATTTAAAGCTAATGTTTCAGTTGTAGATCACTTACTTTATGTTTTTCCTGGAAGAACTAAGCTTTTTTGTTTTTCTAACGAAACTCTGATAATATATGCATAATATAAAATTCATTAAGTGACTATACACTTAAAAGGTTAAGTGTATAGTTAGTAATGTTTAGTATAGCTACATTGTCGGGCAGTTTCTTAGTCTGTCTTCTGTTGCTCTAGCAAAATACTGGAGTCTAAGTGATTTATAAAGAATAGAGGTTTGTTTGGCTTATAGCTTTGAATCTGATGAGAGCCTTCCGGCTGCTTCATAACATCGCAAAAGGTATCACATGAGGAGACAGAGGAGGTGTTCTAGCTTTGATCTCCTCTCTTCTTTTTATGAAGCTGAGCGTGCCATCACAGGGGCCCTACCCTCATCCAATCCTAATTACTTTCCAAATAACTCAGCAACAAATACCATCATTAATCTGTACATTTGGAGATTAAATTTCTAGTCCAAAAACTTTTTTCCTTTTTGGAGAGCTAGGGATTGATGCCATAGGCACTCTTAACCACTGAACTGTCTCTCCATCTATTTTTATTATTTTGAGACAGGGACTCGCTAAATTCCTCAAGCCAGTATTGAACTTGTGATCTTCCTGCCTCACCCTTCCAAGTAGCTGGGATTATAACTGTGCACAAAGACTCAACATAGGGACTTTTGAAGGAAACATCCCATAGAATGACACCAGTGTGCATATTCTTTTCATCCTAAGAGTTCTGTCTAAAACTCTGCTCATTAAGCAATTCCCACTCTTCCTTTCCTTAGTCCCTGGCTACCACTATTGTACTTTCTATCTCTGTAAATTTGACTACTCTAGGTATCTCCTAGATAGACTCATAATTTTTTTTTTTGCAGTTGGCTTATTTCACTTAGTATAGTGTTCTCAAGATTCACTCATGTTTTAGCATATATCACAATTTCTTTTTCAAGGCTAAATAACATTCCTTTGCAAATATATGCCACATTTTGTTTATATAGTTTCATCCATTATTTGACACCTTGGATTCTTCTACCTCTTGGCTACATAAATAATGCCATAGGAATGTGGGTATATAACTAGCTTTTTGAGATCCTTTTAATTCATTTGGGAATATACCAGAAGTGAAATTGCTGGGTCATGTGGTAGTTCTATACTTACCTTTCAGAGGAAAAACTATAATGTTTTCCAGTTCAATCACACATTTTATCATCTTACCAATATTGCACAGGGGTTCCACTTCTTCCACATCTTTGGTACAAGTGTTGATTTTCTGCTTATTAGCTTAATTTTGATTTTTATGATCATCCTAATCAACTCAAGTCTTTTGCTGGTTTTTAAATCAGATATTTTATTTATTTCTGAGGTAGGAGTTAGAAAAGTTTATTTTTATTGTTTAATAATTTTGGTTCTATTTGTTTTTTTCAAGTATGCCAAGTGTTATGTCAAGGCTTTATTTCCTATACCTTTAATTTCTATTCAATGCAATATATTTCATTATGAGAAACACATGTGCTTTTACCCAATCTAGCCTTCCACGCATCAACCTAGGTTTTTGCAGTTGTACATCTGCCTTTTGTAGTTTCAAATTTTTAGCTTTAGCAGTGATATTCTCTGTAATTTTTTAAATCAAAGTTATAAATGTTTATAATTTAACCTGTTAAGTAGCTCCATGAGGCTTGTTAAGAAAAAAAGAGTCCTTATTCCTTTCATGTTTTGCCTTCCCTAGCTTACCACTTTCAATTGTGTTAGCTGTCTCATTTAGTGTGTGAATTAAGTTTCTAAGATTTTTATTTTTTAAAAAATCATGCAATATGTTGTTTTGAAATATTCATGCGTTTTGAAATTCCAAACTTTTATTTCTAATTTTGGATTTATAAATTGTAACTATGTATACATTTCCCATGGGGAAGAGTGTGCCATCCTGTCTACTTCTGTGTTATACCTCGCCGTCCTAATAGGTCATGACTTGAATTCTCTCAGTGGGCCTCGTTACTCTGATGATGAGTGTGTCGATATTAATACTTGAGCTATGTGTGAAGAGTTCTATGAATCTTTGTCCTCTTCTGATGTTTTGTTTGCCATCAAAGTAATGATTCTTTTGATAATTGTTTGGTTTTCTGTATGCTTGTTACTTATTCAGTCTCAAACTCAATACAGAAATCTGCTCTCAGTACATCCAGATGGACAGGTATTCTGTCACGGTGACCTGTGAAGTTTTCTTGCCTGTCATGCAATGATCTCCCTTTGCAATTATGCCAGGAATAACTGTGAACATAGTATCTTTTTCTTAATGTTCCTGTTGTTAAGTCTTCATTTGTTCCTCCCTGCAAAACAGGGAGGAAGATAAGAAAAACAAAGGCATATGATACAGGAAACAGGATTCCAGCACTGAAGAAAAACAAGATTGATTTTATTTTCTGCTTTATTGACTGCCTTCACTCAAGTTTGAAATGCAAATCTTTTTTTCTTTTTTTGACTAATGGAAATTCTTTTTCTGATCTCAGATAATTCTTTGCATGTCCACCCTACATTTAAAGATACTGCTGTTTCCTCAGCAATTTTAAGAACATGAACTAGACATTTTCTGAAGTTTTCTCTTTTAGATGTTAAATAAATATTTGCTCTGATTCTCAAGTCTTCCCTTATTTTGAAGTATAATAATATGTTGTATTGGTCTGGTAGATTTGGATTTTCCTCTCTTATTTCTTCTTGGAGATGAAATCTTTTGCACATTCAGTATCAGGTATTGCCCTGTGTTTTTTCAGGAAATTTATATGAGTCACTGCTTGACTGAGGTCCAGAAAAATGAAAAAGGAAAAAGGCTAAGTTTGTAATAGATTCATTTACTAATTAGAAATTCATCTTTCTGTGAGGCCTGGGGAGGGAGCCAACATCCACACCAGAAGTAATCAAATGGAAGTTTGCTTCAAACTAGACTTTCTTGTAGGTATTTGGTGTGGCTCTCAGTAATTAGCAAAGTTACTGTCCCTTGGCGTGGCTGCCCTCCATGGAAGCGAGCTAGCAGCATTCTTTTCTTTTATATTTGCTGAAGTCTTCTTCACTGCCATATGTAAATCAGGAGGAAATTTAGTTAGAGATGACTTACTTGGTTTGTTTTTGATGCCAGAAATCCCTTAAAAGAGTTGGTGTATTTTAAATCTACCCAGCTCTCTCCTGGCCTAGTTCTCTCCAGGCCTCATCCTTTTGAAATGAAGGCCTCACTCCAGGCCTGTTGGATTCTCATTTGCTTATTTTCTGTACATTCAGTTGCAGTGTCTCATGAAGAGAACGTAGTGTTTTAGTCTCTTTTTTAACCTCCCATCTTGATGTCTTTCCAATACAATTTCTGGAAATTTTAACAATAGTAGGATAAATCTGTAGTTTCTAGAACTGATTTGGGTTATTTCCTATGTTCAAACCTAGTTGATCACTTCTCCAGTAACCTGGGAAAGAGGAATGAACCTCTATGGCTTTCTTTTTTGGGAATTGTATTTTTTTCTAAAATTGTACTTTTTTTCCTTGTGGTGCTGAGTTTGGAACCTAGAGCTTCCACAAGTGCGGCAAATGCTGTACCCCCAAACTACATCCGTGATCCCTCCTGAAGTATGCTTTTAACTCCCATGATCCTTGCTCACCCATTTTGACTTGTCTACATTTCCTGTTCTTTTAAAGGTAGTCTACATATAATTTTAGACTGTACTTTTTATATTAGTTTTTGTATCATTCCTTATTTGCAGGATCCTTTCTTTCACCACTTTTTTGTGGTAAAATATATATAACGTGAGAGGTACTGTTTTAGCCATTTTTAAGTGTACGTTTCAGCAGCAACAGCTACACTCAGGGTGCTGTGCAGCTGCCACCAATATCCATCCTCAGAACTTTTTCATCAGTCCAAGCTGAACCTTGACCATTCTGAAACACTAACACCCTGCTACTTCCTCCTCCCAGCCCCCAATATCCCCTGTTCTACTTTCTAGTTTAATGAATTTTTATGTCTGTATTTTGTATATATGATCTGAATTATAGGAGAAAGATAAGGAGGTAATTCAGCCTGGTGACCATAGGGGAATGTATGAATGGTTCAGTGATTAAATTGATGAAAAGCTTGTGCATATAACAAGCTCTGGAGGTACTTTTATGGTTTGGGAAGATGTTGTAGATAACAAGAGATGCTGAGGAGAATGAAAAGGAAGAAAGGAAGGGACTGTAATCATGACCTAAAGGCAGCTGGAGAACCTGATGCCGGGGAGGTAAACCCACACTGGGTTGGTTTTCTGTGGCTGGAACAATTTGGGAGTTCCAGCAAAGGAAATGTAAAGTTAGGTTGATGGCAGTTTGGAAGAATTGCAGGAAAGATATCAGGTAATTGGAAGAGTTCATTGAAGTGTGTCTTTCGTTCAAAGTTCTCGGGCAATGCTGTAGTTGACTATCTGGGACTGTGGCAAAGCAGAGGACTAGTGTATCAAAGTGAACCAGCTTAGTCTGCTAGAAAGTATACATTACCCTGTCTACGTGGGGTATAGTCTTTCTGTTGTCTTGCCTAGTTATGCCATGATTTATGCAACTTTGCAAATAAATTGAGAAGTAAATGGGTTTCTTAGATGTAATTTTGAGGCATCACTCCCATCACTCCTAAGAATGCTTTTAAAGAATATCTTTAAAAGAATGTGGTTTGCTCCTTGTGTTTGGCAATGGTAAGTAACCATATGCTATTTTATGAAGGGTACTTGTAACATGTAAAGAAGTTCAACAAAAGTGTCAAAACCAAATATATCTCAGATGCTGTAAAGTAAAGCAGTTTTAGCTCCTTTCTTCTGCAAAATATAAAATTGAAAATCTGTCTTTATTAGATATCTCAAAGATATAAAACATATCAAATTAATAAGCACCTTACTCCAGTTTTATATCAAAGAGGGCATCCTGGGGTTCTGTGTTGCAGGGTCGCTGTGGGCTATTTGAATTGCATTCTGTGGTCTTTAGGACTACCTGAAATTTTTGTTTAAAAACACCCCATGCTTTTTATATCCCTTCTCTGGGAGAGAAGGTGACTGACCGCTGGTCTTGGTTTGGGTCTCAGTTCTCTGTCTTCTTGGCTGTGCATATGTTGTCTAATCTTTCAAACTCTCAGGCGCTTCATGAAATGAGTGAAAAAAAAGTCGACCTCAAACTCTTGTCAAATGTAGATCGTTCATTGTTTTTTCTTATTATTTAATGGTAAAATAGCTTTTCCACCTGTTCCCCTTACCTCACCTTTTTCCCCAAATTTAAACCGCCTCTCCAGAGCATCTAGCTGGCACTTGGAGTTGAGCTTAAGCTTATGAAAATATACCCACTTACCATCATTTCTGCAAAGGATACAGAAGTCATAACTTTTAGACATCAGTTCTTCCCTATGGGTTCCTATTGTCATGAGGCTAATATTTTGCACTTGGTATAAAACATTTTGCTTCCTCCGGCCAGTGGTCCTTTACTCTTACATGCTGGTCCTCTTACACTAACTGTGGGTGTTGCTTTCCTTTTCCAGGTACACAGCTTCGTCTAGCATGACTGTGATTTGATCAGCAGCCCCAAGAATTGGCTCCTGAGTCTGGCACTGGGCGCTGGGGCCTGATTCTGCTCACAACTCCAGAGCTGTCATGGCTACTGTGTCTACGGCCACCTCTGTCATTTCACAGCCCCAGGTAAATGATTCAAGCAGTGTCAGTTTGGGAGAATCGAAATTTTGTCAGATATTTAAGATGGATTTCAGAAAGCATGTTTTACTCTTAAGGATTGTATAAATCTCTCTTATTAGTATTCGGTGTGCATTTAGATAATGGTGCTTTTCCGAGCGAGGTACCATTTAGTTCAGGAAGCAGCTGAGACAATGAACAAGTGATTTTAGTGAACTGGCCTCTGTTCCCAGGAGACTTCAGTTTTGAGCACTTAGTACACATCAAACTCCGAATCAAGATAAACAGTAGCACATTCTGCTGTTTTTGCTTTCTTAGATTGTGTGTGGAGGGAGATGTTTAATGAAATATCTCAGAAAGGATGTGATCTTACAACAAGGTTTCCAATACTGCCTTGTTGCCTTCCTCCCATAATTATTGTTTTACCTTGATATTTTCTAAGTACTTTGAAAACAAAATGCAGCTCTAGAAACTTTTGAATAGTAGTCCTAGGAGGAATGTTTTCTGTCCACTTGAGAACAGTAATACTGCAGAGACGCTGCATTTGTTCAGGTTATCGCACACCTGGGTATTCAGTGTTCTCTTTAGGTTCTGCAGGCACGTGGTACAGTGGGGGAAAGAGCCTTGGGAATCATTAGGCCCTGTGCCTGGGAAAGCTTGATACCAAGCCTTACTCATGCCAGCTGGTCTCAGGTTTAATTCCTTTCCATGTACTTGTGCTTCACACGATGGTTATATAGTACAGTTTCCCTTGCGCTCTTTCTTTACCTTCCCTCTTCTCTTTAGGGCCTGGCATCTCATTCGTGGCAGTCATTTTAAGCTAAGATTAAAGAAAATATAGAATGCTTGATAATATAGAATGCTTTTTTTTCTGTATCATTTTTGCAGGCTATTACTTTTCTCTGTATTTCAATTGAGACTGTGGTTTTAAAAGAAAGAGTGGGCAAAGAGAGGAAAGAATGGGAAAGGGGCATTTACCCTTCATTGGCTATAAATTCCCCTCTTTTCCTGTAAAAGACCTGCATATTTTGTTGCATGAGTAAGGTCCTTGTTGTGCTTGAATGCTTTTAGTATTATGTTCCAGAATGCTCAATGTTACCCCCATCACCCCATGATGTGTATTTCTCTTTCTTCACCCTTGATTTACTTTGGGTATTTGGTTACCTTTACCTTCAGTAGTTTTGTGTGTGTGTGTGTGTGTGTGTGTGTGTGTGTTTGGTTCCTGAGACACTTGGAGAACAGGTAAAGAGAATTCAGCACATGTTACTGGAAGTCACCATTTGAAAGTCCAGTGCAACTGTTCCCAGGTGCTTCTTAGGCTTGTGTGAAGTGAGTTTACCACAGTGTCGGTTTTCTGCACAAGGCATTTCAGTATCCAATGACACTGTTATCACTGTCAGCATTGCCAAAAGCATCACTTTTTGTGCACATTTTCCCTATTATATAAGCTACTATAAACTGGTGAGTAATATAATACTTTCAAATCACTTGTTTAGTTAAAGTATCATCCTAGTCATTTTTAATGTAAATACTTGCGGAAATGTGTACCTTTATACATGTCCTGTGTTACAGCCACTGGGGAGTAAGATGATAATTTGACAGTATCTATTAAAATCATGTACCTTAGCAATAGTCTATTCCAATCTTGGTATCTATGTTAGAAAAGCACTCAGATAGGAGTCCAAGGAAGAGTATGTAAAAATATTCACTGAAACATTACATAAAGACCAAAAAGTACAAAACTTGATGAATATCTAATAGTACAAGGACATAAACACAGGCATGCAGATATGATTGAAATACCATGTAACAGCCAACAATGAGCCTGTCAACACAGCTGTATTACCTTAAGTTATCTTATGTAGAGAAAGAAAAGCAAGATGCAGTTTAATTCTTATAGGAAGATATCATTAAAACTATAATCCATGACTGTGTGTCTTTAGGGATAGACAAATACATAGTAAAAGGCCCGGCACATACATTTTCAATAGAACAATATTGCCCCCCGAGGGCTAGAACTAGATCTTGAGAGATGAAAAAAAATCTCTCCCAAAGCTTAGGCTTACCTAACAACATGCTCTTCCTCAGTATTTAATTTCTCCCTTAGAGAGAATTTAAATTTAATTAACATTTTCTCCTTGAGGGCCACTAATGAAAAAAAAATAATAATTGTTTCTTGAAGCATGCACATGGCCGCACTAGTCAACAGCCTGAGTTAAATCCTGGCTGAGCCTAAGGGAAAAGTGATCACACTCTCAGTTCCTTAATTTCCTCACGTGCAGAATGAACAAGGCAATAATGAAGCCAGTCTCAGGTTGTTTTAAAGATGACATGAGAAAATGTGTACAAAACTTAGAACAGTTCTGACATATACTGTCCTTTTAGGTCAGCAAGTGTTGTGATAAATAAAATAAAGAAGGCTTTTGCTCTCTCTGACTTTAGAAATGTAATGCAAGGTATACATATAAGTACACAGATTATAGTGGCATATGACAAAGCGATGACATAGGAAGTGTGACTGTTCTAAAAATAAATTGGAACCCCCAGAAAATAGTGGGCAGATCAGGGAAGGTTCTTTGAAGGAAGATCACCAGACTGGTGTCTAATAAATGAGTATGAGTTATTTGAGCAAGGGAGTAAAAAGGGTGTGTGTGGGTTCAAGTGTCCTGTGTTGAAAGACAGTGTAGCAGTTAGAATTTAGTTCAGGAGGGTTACAGTATAGTGGGATGTGTGGTTGTAAACACCCATGTCCCTAGAGCCACCTCCAGCAGTTCATAAAGACTGATTGTTAAATTTTAGAGCATTTTGTAAATAGTTGACTTCAGGCTGGTAGCTTGAGATCAATCATGGTGGATATTTGTACTACAAAAATAGGCAAATGCTAAGTATCAGCGTAGATGAGCTAGGTTATGAAGTTGGAGGTTTTGAAGGCTTTCTAAGCCATCTTAAGGAATGTCATATAGATCTTACAGATACCTGTGTGGTTCAGTGGTTATCCAGACTTTGGAGTCTTAGCTCTGGGTGCAAGTGATCCCAGGCTTTGGAGGATTCTGGTGAGCAAATCCCATATTAACATTTTGATAGCGTGCTTGAGTCTCATTTTCACTATATGTTGGGAGTAATGACAGCCTTCAGTAGTTGGGGAAACATGTCCTTTTGGAAGAAGTCAGCTATGATCTGGGATATTAGGTCATAAGGAAAGTTGGTTTACTCTTCAGGAGAGATAAAGACTGTCTTAGTTACTTCCTCATTGCTAAGATGCAATACCCAACAGCCACAAGTTAAAGGAGGAGAGGGTTCTTTTAGCTTACAGTTTGTAGAGTCCATAGTTAGCTGATTCCAAGAAAGGTGGCATGGCAGAGGGCATGGCAGAGGAGAAACAGCTCATGGCATGGGAGCTTGGAAGCAGAGATATCAAGTGAGTACGATCTCCAGACCATACTCTCAGTGACACACTTCTTCCTTCCAGGCTTCACCTCCCAACATCACACCCAGCTATAAGTCTGTCAGTGTGGTGTATTCCAGTGAGCGGCACAGCCATGACACAGCCATGATCCAGTCACTTCCCTAAAGCCCTATATGTGAACACATGAGGCATTGGGTGGGAGGGACATCTAGATATAAACCGTAACAAAGACCATTGCATCATTTAGTTTCAGGATCCTCTGGTTGATGATGGGTCTCCAAATTATATGTTAACTCTTCCCATGTAATTTGTACAGTCAAATTTTAGTCCAAGACTGGCTTGACCTTTTTGCCATGCCTCTTTTCTCTTATTAGCACTTTTCCTCCAAGTTCAGAGAACGTTGAAAGTATTTAAATGCAGCCTCTCCTTAGCATAATGAATTGTTCACTCAATCAGCTTAGCCTGGTATTGAGTACATAGACTTGATCTGCATATTTTAGAAGTGAATTCAGAGTTCGATGCATAAAGATAAGTTCACTTTCAAGTGTACAAGACCTAAAAACCCTTTTCCAAGGCAATAACAACAATTAAATAAAAAAACTTTTGGTTTTGTTTGTTTCTCTATTCATCTGATAACAAAGAACATTTTCTAGGTAAGGCTACCTAATACTAGATATAAACTAATTAATATGAACAAATAACCTGTGATTGTTTCAAACAATAATAGAGAAGAAAGCTTTCATTGTCACTCCTGCTGGGATTGCTATTTAGTCAGTGAAAACTATGCCTTGTGCTTTGAAGTGAAACCAGTTTGCATTCTCTGTTTTACTCCTGCCTGAACTGAGACAGATTTTTGTTTTCTCATGCTGAAAATGCACCTAGTGCTTACAAAGCTAGGTGAATTCCAAGGCAAAACTGGACTAGCAGCTGCAGGATGTCTCTGTGTTTGTAGTTGATTTATGCTTCTGCTATTCCAGACACTGATAAACAGCTTCCTTCTCCAGAGGAAGCTACAAGGATGTATTTGCAGACAGGAACCTGTTCATCATTAGTTGAAGTTAATACGTTCATGTCCTGTGGACCCTGAGAGGGTGGGGAGGGGGAAGGAAACCAAAAAACTTGACTTGCTACTCTCAGTAGCCTCTTTCTGTTTTTAGGATTCTGTTAAGTATTTCTTTTATTCTGGTTTCTAAAATTACTGTGAATAGAATGGGTAGAATTTGGAATTAAAATTTTTATTTTCATTTTTAATGGAAGCTTCAATAGTTTAATACTTGAATGCGTAAGTCAGTTTCTTTCAAACTGGTAATAGAGGATCTCTGAGAACTTGAGTTGTTTAGCTTCTTTACCTGTGAGTCCAGTAAGGAAGAAATCTTTTCTATTAGCCTTTAACAAGAATTACAGTCTGCGTCTCATGTGCTAAGTGACTATTTTGCTTTTAAGCCAAAGACAAAAGGATATTTTGATCCAAGTGATTTCTGGGAAATTTCATTAAAGGGTGAATTTAGGTAGATTTTCAGTATCTTCACAGTTTGCTCCTCTGAGTCTTCTGTAACATTCTAGTGAAAAGTGACAAATTTAAATGGCAAAATATCTACCCTTTGGTAGTTTTGTGTAGTATCAGTCCTTTAATAAGATACTGGATGTATGTTAATGCTTTCCATTTTCCCCATGATTATTTTAGGAGTTCTTTACAGGGAGGAAGTGATACTTTTACATATGGATGTATATATTATGTGCATATGTGTTATGCCAGAAGATCCATCAAAGGAAAGCCAAGTTAGATAAACACTGTAGGGAGAACTGCAGTGTGTTGCCAGGAATAAATGCATGTGCAGATAAACACTGAGATTTCTGACTTATTCCATCTTGAACCATGTTTCTACTAGAAATTAAATTTGTTCTCATATTGCCATTTAAATTCATTTATGCCTCATTTTGTGTTTATAAACTCAGATACAGCTTGGGAGGATATCTTATTTGGGAATCTGAGAGCACATTTTGAATTTTCTTTTCCTATGATAAAATTGCACTGAGACAACAAGCATAAACCACAAATGACACCTTTTATGTTTGTTTATTTTTTTAATATATCCTTTTAATTGGAGTTTTTAATGATTAATGGAGCTATCCCTTTAACCCTGCAAAGCTTTGTGGCTTTCTCCTTCTTAACGCCCCTCGAGGCATGTTTTGTCTGCTCTCCTTTTGACAATGGTAACTTCCCCAGCTACTTTTCTTTGAGTGTTTGTTGCACATTTGCCCTGGGTAAATGTCAAGGTAGGATAATGACCCACTGTTTTTATTATAATCATAGAGTCCAAGGAATACCTATCCTATGGACTCTGTACCTTGCTGTAATAAGACTGTCATTTAAAAAAGTCAGTTTGCTGTGTAATAGTACTGTGTTCGGTAATTACATAGCGTCACTTAAACATTGTCCTTAAGTTAGACTTCTCCCGTATCACTAAGCAGGCTCAGGCTAGGAGAGAAGTGAGAGTGTGTGGTTACCTGTTCCTTAGCATTTGAAAGGGCCCCGGAGCAGGCTAGGTTCTAAAGTCCAAGTTTGGCCATGAAGCAGTTTAGGAAGATGCAGGCAGCTTTTAGCAGCAAAAGATTGAATCCTGCAAGAGGAAGAATAGGGTGTGGGAGTGGCTGCCAGACTTAGAATGTCCAGCCTCTGATTTCAAAACATTTGCACTTAAATAAACATCTACCAGGCATTATAGAGAGCTGTTAGAGTCTTCGTTCAGGCCTGGAAGGAGAGCTCTTCATCTGGATTCAGCTGTGTCCCAGTCTCAGGGCTTTGCGCACTCTAGAATTCTGCTTAGCGTTACAGAGTTGTGGTTGATCAGGTTGCAAAGTGACCTGGCTAAAACTCTGGAGGAGAGCACCCAGGGAGTATTCCAGCCACGTGGTCCAGTGGCACAGATCAGTATTGAGGGTTTCCCTCTGTGGACATGCTGGGTGTACACTGATGACATAGGGGTAGACTCTGCTTCTGTGAGACACACAGATGGAGAGAATCAGCTACTCTCATTACTTTTACAAATACTTACTTAGGATAGCAATGTGGGTAATGTACTTTTATGCTACACACGCCTGACACTTTTTTATTGCCTTGTATAAGAACATCAGAGCAGCTGGCTGTGGAATTTATGAATCTCAGGCATTTTCTCTTTACTGTTTCAAGGGTAGTATGGAGCACTAGGGCACCACTGAAAGTGGACAAATTCCACTGTGTAACTGCAGAGAAAGAAAAAGCAGAAGAAACAGGTGGCAAGTGATAGGGAATAGCATGAGATATGAAGATTACAGTCGTCAGTCACAGCATGGTATTTTACTCTTTTGAACGATGCATTGGAAAGATACTTTTTCTGAAGACATTCTCATAGGCACTTTTTATTTGCAATTGTTTCTTAAAATTATTAAAACTTATTTTTGATATTTAAAATATTAGATGCTGCTTTTTAACTGTATATTTTATTGCTTTCTCTAACCTATTCATAAAAAAGGAATATACAGGGATATGCAATTTTGTAATAAAAACGTAAGGGAAGGTAATAGAAGATGGTAAAAATGAAAAGAAAAAGCATATAATCCTGTCTTTTAACATTGAAATGGAACATGGACAGATGGGTTGATAGAAAACAATTTTTCATTGTCTTCACTGGAAATTATTTAATTATTTTGATTAAACAATTCAAGAATGACTGTATTTTACAGATAGTTTTTGTTATGGAGATTCAGACCCTGTGTGACTTTTCTTTTTTCTTTTTGGTGTTAGCAGACATAGAACTCAGAGTCTTTGCACTGAGCAATATCTCTAGCCCCCTTTTCTTAAGTTTGAGACAGGATCTTGTTAAGTTGCCAGGCTGGGCTTGAACTAAGTTTTGTAACCATCTGAAAGCAATTGTGTGTCTGGAGGGTTTTAAAGAGTACTGCTAGTAGTTCCCCCGCCTTGGGCATGTGTGTGCGCTTTATTTATTTATTTTTTCTCAGAACTTACTTTTACAAGTACTTAGTTAGGATAGAAGTGGAGATAATGTACTTTTTGTGCTACACATGTCTGCACTGTTCTTTATTGCCCTTGTGTGAGAACATCAGAATGGCTGGCTGTGGACTTTATGAGTCTCAGGATTTTCTCTTTATATTAGAAGATTCTGATTACTTGGGTCCTGTCCTAAGAATTCTATCTACACTAGAAGCTTGACATATTCTGTGCTGTCTGTTTTAGTATTTAGTTCATTTGCATTTTTTTCTCTGTATACTAGGATTTGTCTTTATTCTTGAGATTCTAAAATCTCATCAAGTTGTGACTATTTTATATTATTTTTGTAACATATGTATAAGATTAACCTGAGGTCTTTCTCTTAAGAAACGCCTTGTCTTTGTTTAGAATGGTGTTTCTTTCGCGTCACTATCATCTTCCTTGGCTTCTTAGTGTAACTAGAACTTCTCCTGGGTGTTTCTCTTTTCCATTTGTTCTTTCCTCTCAGGCTTTCTGAGTCCTGGGTGAATTTCTTACATTGTCTACTTGCCTTTTCCCTCTTCTAGAATGTTTATACTTTATTTTGTTGCCATGTTGCTGCTTTTAGGAATTGTTGTTTACTTTCTTCTGGTAGAGTAGTGACATCCAAAGATAGCCACTTTATCCTCAGAATCTTTATCCTCAGAATCTCTGTGTATGCTGTTTTACATGACAAAAGGGACTGTAAAGGATTTTGAGATAGGGAGATTATCCTGGATTACTCTAGGTGCTTTAGTGTAATTACAAGCCTTAGATGCAAGAGAGAGAAGCAGAAGAGCCAAGTGTGAAAGTGAAGACCTGGCTGCCCTTTACTGGCTTTTGTGTGTGGAAGGAACCATGAGCCAAGGAAAGTGGGCAACCTATAGACATTCAGAAAGACAGAAAAAACGAATTCTTTCCTAGCGCCTTTGGAGAGGAATACAGACTTACCAGCAGCTTGATTTTATCCTAGTGAGACACATTGTGGGCTTCTGTATATTTAAGTGACTGTGTTAGCATTTTGTTATAGTAGCAATAAGAAACTAACGACCTCTATATAGTGTTTATTTCTGGCTTCAAATGGTTTGTTATATTTTCAGTATTAATATCCTAATAAAGCACTTTGAGAAGGCAAATCATAGATATCCTATACTTTAATCTCCTTTTTGCTCTAATAAATCTGCTCCATAAGGGATATTTTCTTTTTTGGGGTGTTATCTCCTTTGGGATTACACTTTTACTAGTTGTGTTAGATTTTTTTTTTCCTGTTTGCTATTTCATTATAGCCATGGCTATCTTACTGGGTAGTCCATTTGCAGCTGAAACATTCTCTATGAGCCTAAATCCACTGAGTCCTGAAGAAGCAGTAAAATCCATTACTGTGGTTCACTTGATGCTACTGGAGGTTTTTCAAGTTCTCTGCTCCTTGTTCTTCACACTTGCTGTTCTCTGCAGATGATTTGAGGGACTTATTCTTTTGATACAGTTGTCTAGTACTAAATCTAATTGAAATGCCTTCACTTCAAAGATATATTGTACCATACTGTCTTTAACTCCTAGTATATTTTCTACTCATTTAATATTTGGATGGTAATTTTCATGAAATGCAGAATTCTTACCCAGAATTCTCTTTGTATAGAATTTTAAATCGGAAGTAGAGGTTCTATATAATTTAGTCTGTTTTTCTCAGATAGTCAAACTGAATTTCAAAAAGTTCATGTTTTATCACTAAAAATCATATAGTTTTTACTGTAGCATCACTTAATTTCTGAGAGATAAGGAATGAAATAAAACTGAGTCCTATGCTATTTGCTAACTCAACACTTGGAATTTCATTAGAGAAAAAAATGTCAGTTTTATTTCTCTTCACATATTGTGGCTTAAAGAAGATAGGTTTTACTTTTACTTTTTTATTTTGCCATCCTTAACCTTAAATTTTATTTAAGTTTAAATAAATAGGAAAACTGTGACATTTTTCTATTTAGAAAATTATAAGAAGTAACACATATTCCTGTTTGACTCTATTGATAGTTGATGTTTTGAAACTAGAATGCTATGAAATGTATGCTTCACACTTGATTTTAAAGATTCTGTATTCAGAGAAAGCAAATGGTTACACAGTTAATGGAAAGAATAGTTTTGTATTTACATTTACAATTTCTGTATATCATCTGCAGAAAGGAAACTTGTAAATTGCAAACATTTTTGGAATTATCTTTAACTTATTAATGCAACCAACATTCATTTACCATTCAATCCATCTAACACTTACTGCTATACAGCAAAGAATAAAAAAGCTAGGATTCCCACTTTGGTCAGCGTTTAGCCCAGCTGAGAGGGATCAATAGATAATTAAGCAATCATTACACAGTGTACCAGGTGTTGTTGTGGGGGAGCCGCATGGATCTGGAAGGAAACACATTACCCAGACTTAAGAATGATTGAGGAGAATGACTAAAAGGAACAACGTTTCACTGATAGAAATTGGGGAAGGACTGCAGCACTCAAACTGTGGTTCTTGAATCAACAGGATTGGCATTATCTGAAGTCCCACCTTAGATCTACTGTATCAGAAATTCTTGGGGTATGGCCAGCAATCTGTGTTTTATAAACCCCCTGGGTGATTCTGAGGCAGGAAACCACTGTTGTTACTGATGCTGAGAACTGGCAATAAGAGAGAGCACAGCACATTAAAACAGAGTTGAAGCAGAGTTTGAAATCATCAGTAGCTTGAGTTAAGGCAGGTAAATCCTGATAAGATAGTTGAAGAGCTTACCATATTTGTAAACCATTGAAGTGTTTTCAGTAGAGGAATAGATTGCTTAATTTTGTCTTTTAGAAAGATTACTAGAGAAGAGATGAGAGCTTAGTAAAAATACGTAGGAGAAAAGATACTTAGGAAGCCAGTATAGTAGTAATAGCAATAATTGTGAGGATGGAATAAACTATATAGATCAATTAGAAATTCAGAAAAGAGACATTCCAAGACTTCATTATGGATATAAATTGTGGGAATGAGGGAAAAGGAAGAAGTCCTATGTTTAGCACTCAAGCCAATAGACAGATCCTTGGAAAGAGGATATAGGAGGGGCATGTTGGAGATGGTGAAAAAGATTTTTGAGTTTGGTTTTTGAATATTGAAACTGAGGTACTGATGGGATACTCAATAAAGGTATCAGTAGATAATTCTATATTTGAATGGAACTCAGGAAGGAATTATGGTTAAATATCTAGAACTGGGAATATTTGGGATATGTAGGGTAAATTGAAATCTTAGGGGATAAATTAAATGACTCAATGGAAGTTTGTTGAATAAATGAGATGATAAATAGTGTATTACAATTCCTACTGGACAAGGAAGAGGAACTCTTAAAAAATTATCAAGAAGGACTAACCAGAGATCATAGTTAAAGTCCAAGAAACTATGGTGTCATAAAAGCCAAAGAAAGAGAGTTTTCCCAGGAGAGCCTTTCCTTTATGTGTCTTATGCTCTGGGGAAGCCAGAGGGAAACCAAAAGTTAATTAGAATAGTCACCCAAAGATACTAGTAACTTTAGAGGGTTACATAGACCTTGTCTTAGATGCTTTTCTTGTTGCTGAGACAAAGTACCTGACATCCACAAGTTAGGGAGAAAGGTTTATTTTGGCTCACAATTTGTAGAATTTTCAGTCCATAGTCAACAAGCTCCAAGTCAGGGTGGCATAGCACAGGGTCATCATAGAACAGAAACAGTGCATAGCATTGCAGGCAGAAGGCAGCAAAAGCAGCAAGCAGCAGAAATAGCCTGCCTTCCCGCTCCCCCTTTATATTCCATCCAGGCTATCAATCTATTGATTGGTGGAACCCACACCTATGGTGGGTTCTATTATTTCACACAGAGCTATTCTAATTCTAATCAGTGCACTAATTTAGTACTGTCCACCCTTAATCCCAGTGTCACATGCCCAGAACCAGCTAGCTCTGAAAAGCCCCACCAATAAGTGTATGAAGCTTTGGGGGGACTTCTAGATTCAAGTCATAACAGATCTCAAGAAGTTGATTAGGTATGAATTTAATAGATGGGTGGGAGTAGAAACAACATTATGAGAAATTAGTGGAAGACAGAAATGAGAGGATTTGGCTATGAAGAAGAAAACGAATCAAACCTGGCAGGCCAAAAAGAGAATGTGAGACTACTGGAGAAGTTTTTCTTTTTTTAAAGATGGCAGAGACTTAATTTTTAATACTGAGGGTAAATGTGGCCTTGGAGAGAGAGAGAAAATGGTAGGGGGACAAAGAGAAGGAACAGAGAAGGATGAAAAAAGGAAAGAAACTGAATATGGAAGAGAAAGGAAGCAAATAATAGAAAAAGGTTCTTGTAATTGTAGGAAGAGAAGAGAATCCAAGTAGTTGTGTGGCAGACAGCACACTTTCCTGTTCTAGGGAAGCAGAGAAGGGGGTATTGATCAGATAACTTTTCCTTTCAATGGGAGAAAAGAGGAGTACTTCAAATCTGATGATTTCTTGTTTTCATCTGTTTGACAGCTGCTGATGGAAAGAGGAAACAAGGTGGCCTAAAAGGTTGACAATAGTTAAATAAGATAATCATTTTTCAGAATATATAGATTAATAATTAGGGAGAAAACCAAATTGGCATCGAAGTCTCACTGGAGCAGAAACATCATGAATTTATAATGAGACCAATCTGGAGATGTGTGAATTTTCTCTAAACCTTCTAGAAAGCCTTAGGACATGTGGATAGCAATAAATTGGATTCAACCAATACCACTGCTTTGGCAATGTAGTGGGGCAAATAAATGAAAAGATATACCTTCTGGTTCTGTATTAAAAATTCCAAAACTTAAGCAACTCTGAGGGCTGAAGGCTTATCATAATTCATTTGGTGCCAAAACTCTGAATGAATTGATGTAAGTCAATTGATAGCTTTCACTCATCTGTCTATCTATCTATCTATCTATATTCACGTGTTTTGCTTCATGAATGAGTATGATTATGGAGCACTACCTCTTACTCTGCTAAAGATGTTATACATGGAATACACACTTTATTCTTAAAATCAGAAAAGTTTTAAATTCTAAAGTATGTTTAACCCTAACATCTTTAAGTCGAGATTGTATCTGCAATAAAGAGGTTAAAATGAATTACTATGAAATGTAAGCTGGAAAAGAGGAAAGGGGAAGGTGGGGCAGGTATTCTAATGTGACAAGTTAGAAGAGATGAGGATACAGATATCTGCAAAGTACTAGGGGCAAAATTGAAGCATGTGAAATTATAACAAGCTACTAGAATGTTTCAAGTGCTTCCAAAGGGAGACAGTTCTGGGTGCTTGCAAATTCCAGGGTGGGCCTGTTAGGGCAGCTGGGTTGGAATGGAAGAGAAAGTCATTGGAAATGAGGTCAAGAAAATAAAAGGCAAGATAATTAGATAAATTACCCAGAGTAATGGCAAGATTCAAGGTGTACTTGGACTCTGTAAGCCAAGTTTTCTGATCTCTAATGAGTCAAGAAAAGTGAAAAGTGTATACAGTATTCAGGGGTATTGAACAAGGGCTTAACTCTTCCCCTGGAGTAAAATCTGTTTAATAAACAGAAAACAAAAGGAATGAGTAATTTTATCCAGCTTGTTGTGTAATGTTAGAAGTGTGATTTAGAATTTATTAAAGTCAAAGTGAGAAAAATGACTTTATAGATGTTTAGACAAGTAAAAAGCTAACACATGTTTTCCACTTTCTGTAATTTTTAATGATTGGTAAACATTTACATCCAACCATAGATATTCAGTAGATTATATGATCACAAATAGTGGTTAAAAACTCGTATTTGCTAAGCTATTATAAACCATGATTTAAAAACAGTAGAATGTGAAATACTCAAGGAATATGTTCTAATGCTAGAAGCCTCAAACATAAAGCTTCAGAAAGAGTGATATATGATACGCAGTTTTCTAGTTTTCCTCTGTTGCTTTGTATTTTCTAATTTTGCTGCTTCTTATCACTACTGGGTATCAAACCCAGAGATATTCTATCACTGAGTTGCATCCTAAGCTCTGCCCCCCATTATTTTTAGATGGGGTATCACTAAGTTGCTCTGGTGGGACTCAAATTTGAGATCCTCCAACTTCAGCTTCCCTAAGTGCTGGGATCTGGGATTACAGGTGTGTGCTACTGTGTCTGTCATAATTTTGCCTTAGTAACCTTATTGACTATATTATTCTATGTAAAACTGCCTCAATCCCTTTGGCTTCAGGTAAGTATAAATAATAAGCAAATATATTCTAATCATTGATGGTAAAAAAAATAAGTAAAGATATTGTAAAGCATTTTCACTTCAAATTTGAAAGACATACTTCATGTAACCTCAATATATTTCACTTCTTATAGAGCAGTGTCGAGTATCAACTACTGTCTGGAGGTTACATTAGGTGCTCCCAAAAGAAAAATCTCCTCGAGTGTTGATGAATGCTATTCTGGGGATGGGGAGCTGTGGGGGTAGGCTCTCCTGACCACAGGAATGTAGAGCATCAGATGCTGGCTTTGGCCAAAGAACCTCTGATGGACAGTGACCTCTTTGAAATGCCGAGACCAACGGTCCTTGTGGGAACCTGCATCACAAAATGTCTTCACTGATGGAACATACTGTGTGAGAATAAACATGCAGAATAATAGGGGAATGATACCCTGTCTATAAACCATCTGTGTTTACAGGTTTCCCAAATGACAGGTCAAAATAGATTTCTCTATAGTAAATAGTCCAATTGCAATGTTCTCCAAAATTTTGTCTGTCTCATTTATTTTAAGTAAGATTTCTGGGCCATGTGGCTTTTCTAGTAGACTTCAATGACATGCCACCACCAGCCAGAGACCTTGTCATTTATTTAATTCCAACTGTCTTTAATCTTAAGGACTGTGAGAAACCTTAGGGTTTTAGTATAATCATAGAATGTTTCACAGGATCAAATTTTCAGACTTTTTACTTTTGTTATTTTGGCTGCCTGTACTGGAGAAGTCTAGTTGTTATCCATACATCTTTAAATTTGGATTTGTGTGAGGTTTTCCTATTTTTTTTTTTTATCATTTCCTCCTTTCTTTTTTAGTTCACAGCCATGAATGAGCCACAATGCTTCTACAATGAGTCTATCGCCTTCTTTTATAACCGGAGTGGAAAGTATCTTGCCACAGAATGGAACACAGTCAGCAAGCTGGTGATGGGACTTGGAATTACTGTCTGTATCTTCATCATGTTGGCCAACCTTTTGGTCATGGTGGCTATCTACGTCAACCGTCGCTTCCATTTTCCTATTTATTACTTAATGGCTAACCTGGCTGCTGCAGACTTTTTTGCTGGGCTGGCTTACTTCTACCTAATGTTCAACACAGGACCCAATACTCGGAGACTGACCGTTAGCACATGGCTTCTTCGTCAGGGCCTCATTGACACCAGCCTGACAGCTTCTGTGGCCAACTTACTGGCCATTGCCATTGAGAGGCATATTACAGTTTTCCGCATGCAGCTCCACACGCGGATGAGCAACCGGCGAGTGGTGGTGGTCATTGTGGTCATCTGGACGATGGCCATTGTCATGGGTGCTATACCCAGTGTGGGCTGGAATTGTATCTGTGATATTGAGAATTGTTCCAACATGGCGCCCCTCTACAGTGACTCTTACTTAGTCTTCTGGGCCATTTTCAACTTGGTGACCTTTGTGGTAATGGTGGTTCTTTATGCTCACATCTTTGGGTATGTTCGCCAAAGGACTATGAGAATGTCTCGGCATAGTTCTGGACCCCGGCGGAATCGGGATACCATGATGAGTCTTCTGAAGACTGTGGTCATTGTACTTGGTAAGTTCTGTCTTCTTATAACTCACTTGATGGATTCCTAACATCTTAATATAAGCTGCATTAGTTTATGGTAGCAGTAAACAATATGAATATTTTCCAGATGTATTTGCAGGAATTATGAGGAGATGAAACATCTTTATTTTAAATATCTGTGACAACTATTCCTACTGTTGCAGAACTAGCAAAATATTGGTCTCAGTGGTATAATATGATGATGATGATGTAAAGCATGTCTTTGAAGAGTTTGATTGTTAAAATTATACTACTACAATCACCAATTTCATTTAGCTTCTAACAAGTTTCCTTAGAGCTTAAATTGTGAAACTTTTTCCTGTGGTCTCTATAATTTTGATTTTTCAGAAGGAAGGTATTTTTTCAACTATGAATATGTTTTCATATATAATTTTTTAGCAATCCATTTCTAAATATATTGTCCCTCACACTGTACAGTTTTTATTATAACCAACTATACAAGGTTTTTGTATAGGTTTATTAAAGATTGGAAGCAATGATATTTTGTGATAGCAATCTTCATGAAAATTTGTTAGTTCCTATTGTTATGTAGGGTTAATTTTACAAAAAGAAAAGTTCTAGTCTATCCAAACCTCATCTAATTGTAAATTTGTGTATTGACAATTGGTTATTTTTTGTTGTTTCATTAGTGTTTGATGATTTTTTTTAAAAAGCTAAAAGTCTTTTAAAACAAATATTAAGGGTTAAGAATGTAGCTCACCAGTAGAGTACTAGATAGCCTATAGGAGGCTCTGGGGTTGATCTAGCACCATAAAACATATAGACAAAGCAAGCAAAACCTTCATTATTTCATCTTTTTCTGCAGAAATTCAGTGGAAAGTTCCTACAGTTTTCTTTGCTTTGCATAAAACAGTAACGAAGTAATGCAACCTGGGGTTATGTGACTCCTCTCAAACACAGGGCATTTCACTCATTTTAGTGTGTGGAGAGAGGCCGAGCCCTAATTATCATTCAATAAGTCAGCATTCTGATTGGGGCATTGATCCCATTCTGTTTTGGTTTGGGTGAATCTATCATGGAGATCATCTCCATCTGTATATGAACTGTGACCTTCCTGTAGACCCGTAGGAATGAGAAGTACCCCTTGGAATTGCTGGCACAACTAAATCTCTGCCTAACTATCTGGAACACTTAGGTAATATTGCCATTAGGGACCCCATCACCTCAGATGAGAAATTGCCTTATTCCATCCAAGGAAGCTTTGTGGAAGTGTAAGAATAGTTTACCTGTATCTTTAATTATCAGCAAGATTTTTCGTATCCTGATGCCACAAGGATAAATTTTCCATGATATGTATGAAACACATCTTAGTTTACCATAGACACTATTTTTATATAAAATTAAATAACATGAAACATTTTACTTCTATATTGATTTAAATGTTTATTTGCTAGTGGTCCAGATGTTGATTGATATTTTTCATATGCATATGCTTTTTCACTGCATTAAGTGCTGCTTGCATAGTTCATAGGACCATCACCAGCAAAGGACTACTGCGTTTGGAGCTATGAGCCTATCAATTCATGGTTTAATTTGGACCTTTATGTTATGTCTTGCATATCCTGTTGTGCAATGTGCTTAATGATTCATGTGAAATTAACTTTTGTGTCTCATTGAGGCTTTTTTGCAGGTTGATATGATTATTTTAAGGGTTATAAGGCTATAGCTCCAGTGTACATCTGTCCTAAATACTTCTGTCCCAACTCCTAAATCGCACAAACTCCAAACTTGAATATAACAGCCATATTTCTGCCTTCTGAGATTTTATAGATTCAGTCTTTATAGATTCTGAGAGCAGAATCTATAAAGACTGAATGAAGTTAATTTTTCATTCAGTCTTTATAGATTCTGAGAGCAGAATCTATAAAGACTGAATGAAGTTAATTTTTCAGGAATTGATAACTCTATTTCTATAGCTGTAAAAATGGAAGAAGTTTTAGAATATGAAAAACTCCAATTAGGATGATAGGTAAAGAAGTTAGATGAGGCATTGTGGGAATGTTATTGTAACATAGGAAGCAGAAACTAAATAAATGACTGTTGTCCTTGTGAGAAAAGCATCAAGAATAGGTGGATAGGAGGGATATAGGAGGAAGGGTGTTGGAAAGCTTAGATTAGGGAATCTACAGTCCTAAACAGTCAGTGTTTATCAAGGTGATGCTAATGTTATTCAAAAAATGTACTTCTCTGCCTGCTTGAGTTCTTAGTGTCTCTCTTTACTGTTCTACCCGCATTTCATTGCCTTGTAAATTGGTGTACAGACAGTTTGTCACTTTCTGTGTACAGACAGTTTGTCCACTTTCATTTATGGACATTGGTTTTTAATTTCTAGGATCTGTCTTCTCTGCCAGATTGTCAGGTCTTTGAGGGCAGACTGGGATTGTAATGCTGTGTTGTCTGTTTTTTCCTCATGGTCTGTAACAGTTATCTAGCACAAAGTAAGGGTTCAATAAGTAATTGCTGAATGAATGAATAAATGTGATAACAGAACCAAGTTTCCAAGTCTTCAGAACTGAACAGCAGAGAAAGCCACAGTGAATTCTCTATGGTAAATGCTCCTTTACTTAGCTGTATGGGAGTCACATCTAGCTATACTTCTATTACCTTCTCTCTCTTTTAATCAAAATATACATCTTGGAAAATGACAGGCTAATACGAGTTGTCAGGAATAAGCCTGTTTTAGTTTCATTTATTCTGGGGCTGATTAACTTTGAACATTCTTCAGTTTCATTTTAGCTGTGTTGGAATAACCTCTGGTCTTTGAACTTTCAGTATCAATGATCAGGAGAAGGGTTGATTGGTAAACAACTGCATTGCTAGGAGTCAACTCAAAAATAAAGGTCTCCGTGAGATTTATGACAGCAATATAAGGGATTTTTTTTTAATTTAAGAGAAGAAAAAACAAAAATGATACAGAATTTCAAACAGGGTAATAGGAAATTGACAATGGTTGCTATCAACCAGTATGAGCACAGATTGATCTTTTTGATGATATAAAGGAAATTAGTAGTATAATTATGTTAATTATCATATAGATATTGAGAAAGGGAGAGAAACTGCTCAAGAGTTTGAGATCTTAATAATTACTTTTGTCAAACACTTTGGCAACATTAATCTTGTGCCCAGAAAAATTCTTCTTTGGAAATTAGTATTTGTAAATAACAGGGAGCATAGGTATTGTTATTAATTTCTTGTCCTTATTTTCCAATACTGAGGTACAGAGACACTAGGTGATTCTTCCAAGGCCACGGAGCTAGTAAGTGTAGGAATTAGGGTTCAAACTCTGGCACTTGGGCTCTAGAACCCATGGGTTTTTCACCTTCACGCTGTACTGCTTCTTTCAAATAAAAACAGCTACCAGTACGGTGGTATTTTGTAATAAAGTTTGAACAGAAATGTGCTATTAAGTAGAAACATTGTGATCCTATTAGTAGCCATTGATGCTGCCCAGCCCTCCGTGTGCTTTGTCCATGGGCAGAGAAAGCTTTAAGGGAACATTCCTTTCTTTGTTTCTGATGCTGCTCAGGACTCTCATTTCTTCTGCCCTTTTCCATTGTGTGGTGTTTGGGGCACCAGTAGCTGCTTGTCACCAAGGGAGTGTTTTGTTCAAGGTGTGGTTGACTCATTCCTTGTCTAAGGGCAGTCATGTAACCTCTTCCCAGGCTTGACTTCTCCCTACTTGACATTTTAGTGAGAATTCCTTCTAAGTCTGGTTGAATCTGTGGCAGTCAGGATGTTCTTCCTTATTTGACCACAGGCTGTCTTTAGTTGTAAGTCTTTCCTTTCTGATGCTATTCTTTGTGATGACATTTCTGGGGATAATTACAGAAGAGAAAAACCAGAATTTTGGAAGAAAACATCATGGTGAAGGTAGAGAAGTTCTTGTATCTGAGCCCTGGGAGGGACATAAAGTAAATTAAATCTAGGTAGAGGTCTTCTCTTTGGGGAAGAAGAAGGGAAATGTTTTCTAGTTTGAGCTGTTTGGGCTGGAAATGATCACCACAGAGGCTACATTAGCCTTATTACCTAGGTAGTCTGTGTCCAAGGCAACGCGAGGCACTACTTCTCCGGTGCTATTTGTACCTCGTACCAAGGAAAGTGGCACCTTTCTCTCCATTTTATGTATGTAGCTCCCAGGTTAGGATACGGTAAGTCACTTGTCAAAACTCATTCTTTTTGTTGGGGGCAGACTTGGAATTCAACTCCAGGAATGTTTTGAACCATGGTCTTCTACGGCAGGTCCCAAAGCCTTTTCTCAGTTTAGTTCATCAAACATGTTGTTGAGTGCCAATTATGTGCCAAAGAGAAAAAGGCAAGGAAAATTCTCTACAGAGCTTATGTTGCCGTAGAGGAGATCAAGAAAGTGCCTCAAAATAGTTGAGTCCATGTGCTAGTAGAGATGTGACCCTGAGTGGAGGTGAAGCAAGTGAGGGTTTCCTAAAGCAGATTCTTATTGAATATGAGGGGATTGTCATACTGTAGCATGGGGTGGAGGAGAAGGTAGGTGATGGCATGAACCATAGTTACTACCTTTGAGAAACTGACAGTAGTCAGGTATGATTTGCATATCCTGGGTCTGCTGGATGGAGTTTTGACTGGAATGCCAGAAGTTTTCCTAGCATACTAAAGAGTATGGGTTTCAGCCTATAGTGATAGGAGATGCTAAGGGAGTTCATTATAGGTAGGACAGTCATACAATTAATCATCCAAACTGAGCCACTTTCAGCAATGAAACAAACACTAACTAACTGGTTGGGACTCTGGTACAATAGCCATAAACCTAAGACTGCTCTGGGAACTCCAGAAGATATGGTCAGTGTCTTCCTAGATTCTGCTTCCTGTTTATAGATAATTTATGTGTATTATTTCTAGGTTCTTTTTTGGTCTTTCAAATGCAGAGCTCAATACTGGGCTTCTTCCAGTCTGTAAAAATGGTAACGAAGAGTTTTTAAAAGGCGTCTGTCCAGATTCAGAATTTCAGAGCTCTAAAGGATCCTTTGAAGTCCCTTTATCCAGTTCCTTCATCTTACAAATGAAGAGATAGAAACTCCCAAGTTAATTGAAAAATTTAGGTCTGAGTTATCTCATGAGCCAAACCAGGATCCGAGCATCCTGCCTTCCACTGAGGTGCTGTTTTTGTTTCACCAGTGCCTCCAGCTTATTCAGTGTCATGCACGCTTGCCCTCATTTTCTTTCTTGTGAAGATCAACATGTCTTTATGTGGCTAGCCAAGATTAGGTGTAAACATTGTGGCTGTAAAGGTAACTGGCTCCCATAGAGTCTCCTTGAATTTGGCCTCGTTATAACCAACTGGTAATTTCTGTAACAAAGCTTCAACAAAGATGTCTGAGACTGAATTGCTTGTGTATTACGCAGTTTTTATACATCTTATGAAAGATCACTTTTTAAGTAACAGGACTGTATTATTGCTTTTATTGAGCTTTTTTTCTATTAAGTTTGTGCTTTGTAGAGTGTATGCATCTCTCTCTCTCTCTCTCTCTCTCTCTCTCTCTCTCTCTGTCTGTGTGTGTTCTCACTTTTATTTGTTGAGGCAGTGTGCATCTGGCAGTAAGTAGCTTCGCTCTGGCATATCTGACTGATTCTGGGCAAGTAACTTTCTTGGTACCTTCAGCTGTAGTATGAAACTGGTCAATTTAATTTCAAAGATTATTTAGGGTTCTTTTTATTACCCTATAAATAAAATCATAAGGACAAAAGCCAACTATGGATCACCATGTAGGGTTTTCTTGTGGAAAATTTAGAAATGGAACTGGAACAAAAAGCAAGAGACAATGATTCCTCTCTGTATAAAAGGTGCATGTCACCTCCTTTAACAATCCATTTTTGGATACACTATTTCCCACTGAGGGGAATGGTGCAGTTATGGAGATTTATCTCAAAGAAGTGACCTTTAGTGTGTTACTTTTCTATGGAGAGCCACGTGGCAGGAAAGGTAGACATCCCAGTTGGTTTTGTTGCTAGGGGAAATGAGTGGACACAGAGTCCCTTATTCCCTGGCCACAGGTGACCAAACTACACATCCTGTTGCTCTGAAAAGGAATTAAAGCTACCTCAAGTCTGCTCAGGTCCCAGTGGCATCCCTGTAAAGGACGCTTTGAGGAAGAACCTGAGCGAACCTTCATGAGAGCCTTGATTGTTCGGCGCTGTGGGTCACGCCAGGAGAGACACCCTGCAGCTGTTCCACAGTGCTGCCCAGACCCCAGGTCCCGGGCTCAGGTCAAGACAGAAAACAGCTTTCAAACACCAGCTCTTTATACCCTTTTGTTGTCCATCTCCATTGATTTTTTTTTCTCAGAAGAAACTTTTCAACAGACACCCCACCCCCAGCAAACCACACAGACTCAACAGAGTTCCTTTTGAGGTATGGACAGAGAAGCCAGGACATGGAGCTCTTTCTTATTTTAGCTCTGCTGAGAATGATTCAGATTTGTCTGAGACTCTAAATGTTGCAAAGTTATTTGTCCTTGTCATTAAAGCAAATAAGTGATGCAAAGATGCTTTAAATGTGGTGATGGCTGAGAATCACTGTTGTCTAGATGCCAAGAACTTAGATTTAAAATAAAATAGGCTGATTTGAATATTGGCTCCTCACTTTCTAGCTCTATAACCCTGAAATAATGGGTTAGCTTCTCTGCTCTTCAGTTCTAGAATCAAAAAGAAGACAGTAGTACTTTTGTCATCATGTAGTTATGAGCATTAGATGAGCTGATTTATGTAAGTACAGAGTTCAGTGCCTGGGTTACAGAGAACTCTCACTAAACGTATGTTTGCTGCAGAAGCAAGCACATGACAACCAGTATCATTACCACTGGGTTCTTTTCACATGAGCATCCTTCCCCCTTTCCCTTTCCCTTTTCTTTTTAAGGCACCTACTGACATACCAGATTCACTATTTATAAAATGATGGTGCTTCATTCTATGATATAACACAAAGCTACTACTGTGTTTTAGCAGCTGGCTCTAATAGTGTGCTATAAATTTTATTCTGAATGACCTTTGCCTTTTCAAGGGTACAATTTTAATAAAAAGTTTTTTTTATTTTTTCCTTCTTTCCATTAGTATGTGTTTGCGATACATAATACAGTCACGTGGGAAAATAGTGCATGTGTGGATTGCATCTTGGTCGTTTTATCCCTTCTCCCTTTTGTTTCCAGTCTCCCTCTATTCCCGAATTCCTTTTGCATAAGTCTTTACTACATACAGTCTTGCCCATTCCTTATTTGTTGAGCTTCCACTCAAGATATGAAAATTCTTACTAGCATTATAGGAAATGGCAGTTTGATCTTTTAACTCTCCAGCAATAATTACATGGTGTTGACAATTAAAATGAATTTTGAAAGTGAATAGACCACTTTGTCAATATCTATTAGGAAATTATCAGGTCCTTCCAATGGAGCTGCAATACATAAGGTGCTATCAGCTATCAGCCCTGCAAGGCCTCTTTCTCTTTCCTTTTGACCAGCAGTGGGGGGCCATATCTGGAATAACTGGAAAACATGGCAAGTGCTTGGAATCATGAGACCTTATTGCTGTTCTCAAGCTGTTCCCAACTTCAGTGAGACCACCTGTTAATCCTTTGGTTTGTGTTTCATCATTATTCACCTAGGAAGAAGCATGCTTAACTCCTTCTAAACATCTGCTGCCACTACATGACTCTTTTTGGAGAATTCCTATAGGCATTTCATGATGTTAGGTCTTTATCTTCTCAGCACCCAGAACAGAGTTCAATGCATAGCAATCTCAAATATTTGTTGAGTGACTAAGTGAAATAATATCACTTTTTCTAGCTTGGGAGTTGTACAGGTTAATTACAATAAAATATACCTGCATGGCCTGCAATTCAATGTAATGTAAAAGTTTCATTCAAGAGATACTTGTCATGAAGTTGGTTATAATAAAGCAGTTCCACATCCTTCCTATCATGGACCTTTTTAAAGCTAAACTCCAGGGAGAGGTTGTTAATAGTAGTTTATTTTGTCAACAAATATGTATTGAATATCTTTGAGTATCTCCTTTAAGGAACAGAGATTTTTAAACAGTGAAAATATAGACCCTGTTCTTAATGAGGGCTTATTTTAGTAGATGAGAACAGATAATTTAAATAAAAACAAAAAAATATGGTAAATAAGCATAACATAATAAAATATGCAAGGTGTTATGGGAATGCAGTATGGTGACTGAGAAATGTCTGGAAAAGACTTAAAGATGAAAGTAGGATTGAAGTTATGTCATACATAGTGTATGAGAATTTGCCAAATGAACCCTGGTAGAGGAATTATTTGTTATTCTTTATACAGTGTTTGAATGAAATTTTTAATCACTTTATTTAAATTGCAGCTATTTTATTACTTATATGTGACAGTAATCTTCATTAGATATGCACATTTCATGTAAATTCCTGGGAAAGGGAGAGAACTTTTCATAATTGTCAGATAATAATTCTCTTTTACTATTCACCTATATTTTTCACTAGTATAAAACATTCAGTTTTTGAATTGATCAAAGGTAGCAAATTAAGATCAAATTTAATGTCCTTTATTTTATCTGACAACTCTAAAGGGCACACTCAAGCACACACACACACACACACACACACACCATTGTCTGTGCAATACAGCCTTTTAGATGGCAAAGAACTCTGTATAATATAGATTTTATTCTTTATTGTGTATGCTTCCATACTATCCTGGAGATTTAAGTTCTCAGGGGTTTCACTTTATTTGCTATTTTGATTTATCTTTGAGTTGTTTGGAGATAAATAAAGGATTATATCCAATGTATAGAATCTTATATTTGTTTTCCAGAAATGATATTTGCCTATGAACAGGTAATGTTGTATACTTATAGGTCAACTGAATTAATTTCTTTTTTTTCATGTATTCTTTGACATGTCCTTTGAAAAAAGTACTTAAACGAAAATTTTTTCCATGTAAGCAAAGGATTTTTTTCTTGTTTGTATTTTTGATATTTTTTCCCCTTTGAGGTCTAAACTACAGCCTTGTGCTCCTGAGAAGCTACTTTTCATTCGTGTACTTTAGTGAAGATGATAGTGTCTAGACTGAATGTGGTCACGGCTTTACTTAAACCCAGGCGGGTCTCCTCCACCAATAGAGGACTTGTTGTAATGATCCAAAGCAAATATGAAGTTCTAATAGGGTGACATAGCAATAACAGGGTCTTTTTGAAGAAGTGGGATTTAATCTGGCATTGAGAGACTGGAAATTCATGGCTTCACCTATTTATCCTGCCCAAGTAGACTTTTATTGACACAAAGAACACTGCATTTTAAGTAGGGTTTTCCATGAGTTCATTCTAAATGGGCATTTCTGCACTTCAGAAAGCTTCTCTTTATGTGGCAGGCGTGAATTCATTCACTGGAGTTATTTTCCTTTCCCTTGGGAGAGAGAAGATGGTTGTGTAGGAGCCTTGCCTTAAAGGACCTGCAGAAGAGACGGGTGAAGCCAAAAGTCCACGGACCTTTTTGTAGCCAGCAAGTGATTCACCATTTTATACTAAAGGGATTTGCTTTGCTAACGTTACTGAGACTGTGGTACATAGCACAGCTCTTTGTGTACTGGCCCAGTTCCAAAGAAAAAGCCACGCTATAAACTGAGAGGTTGCAATCAGTGAGTTTCTGAACAAAATAAGAGAAGCTGTATTTAGACATTCTTTAAAAAGCATGGTTGCGTGTGAGTGTAATGATCAAATGGTCAAACAAACAAGAAGAGATATTAGAGAGCTAGCTTTATTTAATTTGGCATATTCTCACGTTTTGAGGGAGAAGTGAAGATGTTTTAATCAAAAGCACTCCCTAAGCCATATATTTTAGAGTATTCATGACTATCAATATATGAGAACAATTTACTTGGAGGAAAATGATATAGAAACCTAATTTGATTAATCAGCTGAACTGTAGTATATATTAATATATTTTATAGTAAAATAAGATTAATGTAACTTTATAATGAAATTTTTAATATTTTTCAATTTGAATTAGTTTTACCACTCCTAAAGCAAGAAGTCTCCCACTAAAGTGTTCATAAATTTAAAAAATATCAAAATTAAAAATAGGAATAAAATGGATTTCCATTTGTATATATTGAGCAGTCTACAGTATATTATGTAATAAATGATTTATTGCTATCATATTTATGTTATATGTTACCCCTTAGTAATTATGTATTTATAACTTTAAAAATAATATGTGTAGCTCTGTTGCTATGTAGCTGACTAAGATCATGGGGTATTTTGATGAGTCATTTTGATTAGAGTTTGAGAACATTTTTGCTCTATGTTTATAAATAGGATATTTGAATTAGAGTAACATTGATCTTTGTAGAGAAGATTTATTTGTATAAATATTTTTAAATGTATATTTACTCTAATCCTTTCAACAATTTAATAAACAGCACAGTTAAAAATATCTTTGTTACATTTTTCTTTTAATGTGATTATTTTTCATAAATGTCATTCTATAGAAATTATATGTAGGAGACAATATTTGATCAAGATTTTTAAGCACAAATTGTGACAACTAAACCAAAAATGCCTTTTATTTTACCTCTCACATGTACTTTCTCTTGTCCTTATTCTACGGCTAAAGTTTTTTAAACAGATTTTACTCTTCTTTTATGTTTTAATATACAGTATGTCTTTTTTGCTTAGCTGCTTTCAATTTTATTTTAATATTTTCATACTATTTTTAACTTTTCCTGGGACCATATATTACTTTTACTTTACAGTTTCTAAAACATGGTGATGGCCAACATTTAAGTGCTTATTACTTATCAGGTCTCCGACTTTGTCCCAAGTGGAATATAATTTTGAGCAAGAATCTTAATCTCTCAGAATTTCAGTCCCCTCATCTGCCAAATATAGAAAATACTTTTATAAAGATCATACATGAAAATCCATTTTATAGGCAGTGCTGCACAAATGTAAGCTATCAATGCTTTTACAGCTGCGGCTTATATAGGGCAATGACCTAAATTAAAAATAAACAAAAAAATGTTTGGAATGTTAAGAAATGTGATGTAGTGTGCATTGCCTGTATTCAAACTCATGCATTTGTTACTGGTTGATGCGACTTTGGCAATCCACTGAACCTTCATGACAGTCTCTTTATCTGTGCCATTAATGCCTGCACTGTATCATTGTGTCTCCAAGTGTGGTCGAAGGACCTCCTGCATCTGAATCACCTGGCATGCTTGTTAAACAAGGCCGAATGTTGGATCTCAGCCCAGACATGCTATAGCAGAATCTTTGTGTTGGCATCCAACATTAATACCTAAGGCCCTCCAGCATGGTGGTACTATGATTCTCTGGGTTTGATTTAAGATAGCTAACATTCGGCTCATCCTTGCTCAGTTTTATTGTATTTTATTTATTTATTCTTTATTGGGACATGTTTTGTAGTACATATTGATTATATTCGATATGTGGTTGGTTGAAACATGTATATGACACATCTTAATTCTTTTTTTATGCACTTGCCCTCACTTCTCTCCATCTCTTGGACTCCTATTTGTTTTTCTTCATATGTGTTTGTATATGTAATGATCATGTTCCTTGTAGGGAATTGGTATGCTTACACAACACATTACAATTCTTTCTCTTTTTTATTCCATTTCACTCCCCTCAAATACCCCTACCTTTGACTCTAGGGTCCCTTTCCATATACTAATGATCTATCTTGCTATTTCCTATTGTCTTTTATTTTGCTTTTTATTTGTATTTTAGGCTCTCGTAAAAGAGAAAGCATGTGATATTTAAGTTTGCGTATCTGGTTTATTTGACTTAATATTATGGTCTCACGATACATTTATTTTCCTAAAAAGGAATCAAATTTATCCTTCTTTATGGCAGAGCAGTACTCTATTGTGTATAAGGTCTACATTTTCTTGATCCACTCACTAGGTTATGGACATACAGGCATCGCAAAGATTTAGCTATTGTAAATTGTGATGTTATACACATGAGTATACATGTATCATTGTAATATAATATTTTTATCTCTTCTGGGAGATACCAAGAAGGGGAATAGTTGGGTCAAATGGACATTCTAGTTTCAGTTTTTGAGGAATTTCCATGCTGATTTCCAAAGTGATTTACCAGTTTATATTCCCACCAACAATGAAGAAGTGTTCCTTTTCCCCCATAGCCTCATTCCGAAGTGAGATAGAATCTCAGTGTTGCTTTAATTTGCATTTCTTGAATGGCCAGCGATATTGAACATTTTTTCATGTATCTGTACAACATTTGTAGTTCTGAGAAATGTCTGTTCATTTCAGCTTCCATTTTCTGATTGGCTTTTTTGTTTTGAGGGTGTCTAATTTTTTCAAGTCCTTTATATAGTCTAGATATCAGTCCATTGGCAGAGTCATACTTGATAAAAAATTTTTCCATTCGGTAGGTTGTCTCTTCGCTTTGTTGGTTATTTCTTTTGCTGTGGAGAAGCTTTTTAATTTGATAAGAT
>PVJX010019402.1:0-34917 GCA_004027295.1 Dolichotis patagonum | reverse complement strand
ACAGAAAATGATGCATTTTTATTTTAAAAGGAAAAAAGAATAGAAATGATACAGAAATTCAAAACAATATGATAGATTAATAATGGTTAATATATTGTGTACTGTTATCTTCAATGTAGTTGCTCATATTACAAGACATAGGCATGGAAAAATGACCTAACAGTGCAAGAAGAAATCATTCATTTTGATGTAAAATTATCGTATGCACCATATATATATATATATATATATATATATATATATATATATATATATATATATTCTATCAAATATATATGTTCTTTTCTCTTCTTTCTTTTCTCCTTTCTCCCATACCAGTTGTTCTTTCCTTTTGAGAAGTGTCTTTCTCTTTGATTTTCACAATTATCTTATTTACCTTTTCAGTTTTTTAAACTCAGGAGACAATATACTGTTTACAATATTTATACATGTAGATCTGATTTATTTCACTTATGAGTATGGTCTCAAGATTCACCACTTTACCTATAAAAGCCTCGAGTTTATCTTCTTTGTAGCTGAGTAGCACTTCATTGCATAAAAATATCACATATTTTTCATTCATTCCTTGATCAATGGGCATTTTTCCAAGATTTAGTTATTAGAGATTGTGCTTTTATTCATGAGTGCACATGTATCACCATGATATATTTTCAGTTTTTCTGGGAAAATACCCAGAAATGGAATAACTGGGTTCAATGGAACATCTAATCCTAAGTTTTTGAGAAATCTCCACATTGACTTCCACAGTGGTTGCACCAGTCTAATAGTGGTTGCTCCAACTAACAGTTGAGATGGGTTCTTTTTTATCCACAGCCCTGCTAGCATTTCTTATTGGTTGATTACTTCATGATAGTCATTCTTGCTGCAATGAGATGGAATCACAGTGTTCTTTTAATTTGCATCAATCAAATGACCAATGATGATATTTTTTCATATATTTGTCTGCCATTTGTATTTCCTTATCTGGGAAGTGCATATTCATCTCAGCTATCCATTTATGGATTGGCCTTTGAATTTGAAGAGCCTGATTGTTTAAAAACTTTATATGTTCTAGATAGAAGTTCTTTAAGCAAATATTTTCTGTATTTTATGGGTTGTCTTTTCACTTTGTTTGTGATTTCTTATGATGTGAAAGATGAGATCACAGTTGTTGATTATTTGAAGTTCTTCCTCTGCAGTTTGTGTTTTATTCATAAACACTGCCTACTCCTATGCCTTTTAAGATTTCTACATACCTTGTCTTCCAGTAAATTTAGTGTTTCTATTTTAGTACTTAGATGTTTGACCCATTTTGACTTTAGTTTAGCACATGGTGATAGACATGGGTCTAGTTTTAGTCTTTGGCTTGTGGAAAGCTAGCTTTTAAAGCACAATTTATTAAAATAACTATCCTTCTTCAAGTGAACATGTTTGGCCCTTTTGTAAAGATAAGACGACTGAGTGTGTTTGTAGCTGTTTTTGCATCTTCTAATCTGTTTCACTGATCCTCAAGGGTGGTATTTTATTTTTTTTGGCCAGTACCATGCTGTTTGGTCACAGTAGCTTTTTAGTATAATTTCAAGTCAGAGATTGTGATTTCTCTCAACTGCTTTTACCACCCAGGTTTTCCCTTGCTATTCTAGATATCTTCTGTTTCCAAATAAATTTTAGGAATGTAAGGAGAACAATGATACACATTAGTGTGGCTTTGTCAATGGAGACAATTGAATTTAGAAGCTGGTATACAATTCATCTTTAAAAATCCAATTGAATTTTAGAAACCCACAGTTCAACTCATGAAATTTTTCAGACTTAAAGAAAACTAAAAACATTAGATAAAATGGAAAACTATGTGGCCTTCAATCCTGCTCACAATAAGTTTCATAGAAAACCCTGTTCATAATAATTGTCATGACCATTTCCAGTTGGAGATGTTATGCAGAGGTATGTACTAACTCTTGCCATGTTGTTACCTTTCTAACATTTGATTTGTTTCCCAATTCTCAATATCTTGTCTACCCTTCTTCTGCTTTGTGCACTATTACTGTAAATATTGTTTGCTTAGTAGTCATGAATTCCTTCAGCTCATGATTACCTTGAAAGGTCTTTATGTCTCCCTCATATTCATTTATGTATTTATTTTTTAGGATAGTATGATAATATTTTTAAAATGAAAAAATAAAATGATGATACAGAATTTTAAAATGAAATAATAGATCAACAGTGGTTAATATATAGCTTTGATGGCTATAGTCTTTTGGATTTGCAGTTGTTTTCTGTCAAGCTTTGAAATGCATCCTTCCATTTCCTGCTAAACTTTTGGGTTTCTGCTGAGAAGTCTGATATTATTTTATAGGATTTGCATCTCTAAGAGACTTTAGCATTTATTCCTTTATTCCTGTATTTAGCGTTTATTCCTTTCTACTTTTAATTTTATGTCTTTGTTCTGTACTCCTCCCAGTGTAACTCATGTGACTGGGGGAGGTTCTTAAGTTATGCCTGTTGAGAGTTTTGAATTCCTCCAATACCTGCATGTCTATAAATATTCCAAGATTTGAGAAGATTTTGTTACTATTTTATTGAATAGATTCCCTGAACCCAATGTCCTCTTCTACACCAAAATTGCTAAATTTGGTCTTTTAATTATGTCCCACAATTCTTGGATGTTTTCTTCATAAATTCTGGTTATTGCTTTTTTTCTTTGTTCCTACATGTAATAGTTCCTCAACTTTATTTTCAAGCCCTAAAATTGTGTCTTCTAAGTGTTTCTACCTATTAGTGAGATTTTCCATTGAATTTGTTATTTGACCTACTATGTTTTTCATTTCCAGCATTTTTGTTTGGCTGCTCCTCAGAATTTTTATTATTTTGTTAAATTTTTCCCTCATACATTGCATTGTTTTCCTTGTCCATTCAGGTGCTTGTCATCTTTGAAGTCTTTAATTATTTTATCAATCAGTATTTTAAATTACTTTCTGGCACTTCATCCACTTCAATGTCTTTGTATTCAGTTACTGAAGAATAATGGAAATTTAGACACATTCCATTGCCTTATGTTTTCAAATTTCTTGTGTTGTGATTTTGAGATTTGTGCATCTGTTGGGATGACAGTATTTTCCACATTTATTTGAGACTTTTTTTAGTATCTAGACTTCTTTGAAGGCTTGATTTTCAGCTTTATACAGAGGGTAAAATAAACTATGGTACTATCTACACCACAAGGATAAATCAGGTATACAACATGAAGAAAATCTTAAAAGGAACATCTATGTCACTATTAACAATAGAAAAGGAAACATCAATAATTAACTGATGACAAACCATGTACTGAAATGTTATAAAAACAAAAATAACAACTATACCTCCTTTACAAATAGAAAAGACATGAGCAATTATAGAAAAAAAGACAAACCAGATTACTGACATTCAGCAATGATGTAAAAGCTATTACTCTACCACCATTAAAATAGCAATAATAATAGCATGGAGTTCACTAAATAGCTAAAATGTAATACATGACAATAATTAAAAAAAAGAGAGGGTGGAGAATAAGAGAACTGGAAGATATAAAGTTTGAAAAAGAAAGTAAATGAAGATGCAGAGTATGAAACAATGAGAGGAAATTCTGATTAAATATTTACAAGATAGAATTACATTAAACTAATAGCAAAAGAAAGTGAACTAGAAAAAGAAGAAACAAAATAGATCAAAGAGAAAAAAATGAAAAAGAAAATAATAAAAGCTCCAAAAAACAAAGAAAAACAGGAATGAATCTGTAAAAATATTTCCCTGTAGGAAAACAGGTAAATAACAGGAGGAAAATAACACGAGAAAGTTGAAGCAGTACATATCAGTTATATCCATCAATGTAAATGACCTCAATTCACCAATTAAAAGAAATATGTGGACATAATGGATAAAGAAACAATAGGATGTATACAGGATACACATCTGACTCAAAAGGAAACTCACACATTAAAAGTGAAAGGATAAAAAACAATATTGCATGCAACAGGAACCCAGAAAAAAATCAGAGATAACTATTCTGCTTGCAGACAATGTAAACTTCAGACCAAAAATGGTCAAAAGAGATAAAGAAGGTCACTACATACTTTGTAGAAGAATAATTTAAGAGAACGAGCTAACAATCAAATATATATGCACCAAATATAGGAGCACCCAACTATATAAGACAAATACTAATAGACATGAAAAACCAAATATACAAAAACAGAACTACAGTAGGGGACCTTGATATCCCATTGTCACAAAGAGATAGATCAAATGGTCAAAAAATCAGCAAAGAAATAACAGAACTGAATGAAACCTGTGAACAAATGGACCAAGTAGAAGTTTGGCTTTTCACATGACAAACATTGAAACATGTTTATAACCATGCACTAATCTAAAGTCAAAATGGATCAAACATCTAAATATTAAAACAACCGTTGAAATCAATGTAGGGATATCTCAAAAAACTAGAATTGCAAGTCCTAATTAATTCAGCTATTCTGCTCCTGGGTATTCTCCCAGAAAAATAAAAAATGTCCTGCCACAGTGATATATGTTTATAGCAGCACAATTTGTAATAGGTAAATCATGGAAACAACCAAAATGTCCATCAGCCACATTATGCATAAAAAAGGTGTGGTATTTTTATACAATGGACTACTACTCAGCTATAAAAAAGGATAATATTGAGATTTTATAGGTAAAAGGAGGTGATTGGAGATCATAATCCTAAATTAAATAAATCAAACTCACATTTATAAATATCATACTCTCTGCCTACTATAAAAAATAGTGAAAAATAAAAATCTAAAAGAGTAATAAGATCCAAAACATACAATACATAATAATGTATACAATACATACATAATAATGTATTCAATACATACATAATACAATACATATGTAATAATGAAATGGAAAGAAAATACTCATAAGGACAGAACTAATGGGGTAAGAGAAAGGAAAAAATGAAGAAAGGAAAAGATTATATGTATGTTGGTAAAAATATATAAATTTATATATGTATATGCCTCCTAGATAGATAACTATATTACTGTCTCTTTTTTATGAAAAGAATAAAACCAAATGAGAAATAAAACAAAATGGGATCATTCAAAACAAAAGGATGGACATAGTACATGATTAAAACCACAATACAACGTGATCTGCAATGGTTACTATGATGTCTCTTGTTATCTTCAAAATAATTGCCCATATCATCAGGTATAATAAAATTGAACATAGCAGTACAGAGCAAAATCAATAAAAAGAAAACATTGGAGATATTATAGGACTTCAAAAGAGGGTAATAGTCAAACCAGAATGGGTATGCTAGTGAATCTTATCATCTTTAGAGTACTTGCCTATATTCTCACACTTGATACTATCAAACATAATAGATTCAAATAAGACCAGTCAATACAAGACAGTGATCTAACAAACCAGATTCAAGTAAGATCAATCCTAAGACAGTGTAAGTAATACAAGGCTTCAAATTAAATTAATAGGAAATGAAAGATGGTTACCATAGTATATCCTGCTATTTTTGGAGTAGCTGCCTGTGCCCTCAAATCTAGTACAGGTAGACAGACTGGAACAGAATATAACCATTCTTAATCTTGTATCATAATGTGAAACCCATATTGTTTTCATTGCTCTATTTAGTTTGGTTTTATTCTGTTCCAGTCTAAACAGAAAGATGAGAGCAATGTGGGTTTTGAATCATGATACAATATTACTATTAACAATATCCTCTGCCTTCCCTTTTTAGACAATTCCTCCCCCTTTCACTTTCACAGGGTGCATTGTACATTTTGGATCCCACTGATTCCTTTAGTTTTTAGATTACAGAGGCAACCCACTATTTACCTAAGTGGTTCTGAACATTTTTAGGCCTGAGCTTGATCTTAAATTGTACTCCTTTACCTACAAAAGCCTCAAGGTTCTCCTTCCTTATAGCTGAGTAGCCGATCTCCCCCCCTCCCTGCAGCAGGACCAAATTCCAAGCACTCATCATGGGCCAGTGCAGATCTCCATGCCAGCTCCATTCTCTGTTGCGATGCACCCACCTTCAGGGGCTCTTGGGCTCGCCAACCCCTGACTTCACCATGACTACTAGTTGTTGGATTCCAGCAGCACCTAACACACTGTAGGACCATCTCCACTGAGAGTGCATCTGGCTTCAGCTTTCCATTCTCATTTTTCTTTTTCCTCAGTTTCTTCCAGGACATGAGAATCCCTCTCCTTTCATCTGGTCTTCTGTATAACGTTAAATTCTAGCATCTGAGCTGTTTCTCTCAGAGAGGCTCTTTACGTTGCTACTTATCAATCTGCCATCTTCCCAGCACCCACTACTATGTCTCTTAATTCATCAAAAAGAACAGTTTTTCCTGTCATTGTTCAATTGATCAATTTTGTACCTACATTTTGTGACTTGAACAACTAGTTCTGAGATAATAATGTGCAATATATTAGCTAGTGTTAATTCCCTAGTTTTTTGAAATTCCATATCATTTCTATCTTTTATACTGTTTTGCTTTAAAAAAAACACTAAAAAAAATTCCTCTCTGCCAAGGTATGTGTATAAATCCAAATTTCTGGTCTGTTTCTCTCTGTCTGTCTCTGTCTCTCTCTCTCACATCCTTAACTCTCCTCTTACATAACCAAACACATTCCTATATATACAAACACAGGGGGAAAAATACAGAAACCACAGATGTTTTCATGATATTTAAATGTTTAGAATATTTTAAAAGTTGCCAAAGATGGAAGGAGAGAATAGAAGAAAAATAAATATAGTCGGAAAAAACATAAAATTAATTTTAAAAAAGGCATACACTGACATCTCCTTAACTAAGATTGAACAATACAAATGTAAGGAAAATATAAATTAATTATAAAAAGATCAAGACATTACTCTGCTCATATATACCAGATAGATATCTATACTACTAATCTCTGCAAGTCATTAAAAAGAACAGTTTGTGCTTTCATTGTTTGATCATCTTTGATGTCTAAATATTGTAATCTGAACAACTACTTCTATGCAATATATTAAGTACTGCTAATTTCTTACTATTTTTTGCAATTCTATATCATTTCTATCTTGTTTTGTTTTGTTTTAAAATAAAAAACATTACAAATACAAAGACAAAAGTAGGTTGAAATTAAATGGACAGAAAAAGTTATACAATGTAAATAATCCACATGCAGAATGCTGCTATGGCTATTTTAATATCACTTTACACAATGGCATTTTTTGTTTGTTTGTTTTTTTGGTTTTTGGTTTTTTTTTTTTATCTGTACCAGAGATCAAACTCACTACCTCTCACTTGCAAGGCAGGCACTTATGCCGCTAAGCTAAATCCTGAGCCTTAATGTCACTTTAAACAGACTTTGGAAAAATATTTCCTAGAGAATACAAACTTTATAATCAAGAAGTCATAAACTGATAAATGACTATGCAACTAAAACTGGAACTTCAAAATGTATAAAGCAGAAATTGAGAAAATTAAAGTGAAATTATCATTTGCATAATCACAGAACAGGAATTTAATATCCATGTATTGAACAGTTCCAAATGTAAAATATTACAAATCCCTTTGAAAAAAATTGGCTGATCCATATAAAAGTAATGTGCACTTACCACACCATTCAATCATTCTACTCCTCAGCATTTACTCACAAGAACCAAAACCTAAATATATTTCCATGCATATACTTGATTGTTTATGACACATTTATTTGTAGTAGCTTAAATTTGAAAAAAATCTGTATGTTTAATAATTGGCAAAAGGATTAATAAATTATGTTATAAGCAACCAATGACATACTATTCTGCCATTAAAAAATCACCTTATTTATACACATCACCCCTCTGATAATATCAAACCATTATGTGGCATAAAAGAAGTCTAGGAAAATTCATATTACTCATTAATGTATATTCTCCACTGAAGTATATTCTTCACTATACAAAGCCATAGAGGATGAAATAGTGACAGACAGTGTATCATGTGTGGGGAAAGTGGTTGATTGATTACATAGGAATTCAAGGAAATTCTTTGGAGTGGCAGAAATATCCATTATTTTTTATTGTGGTGAAACACTGTATTTATATGTTATAATCCAGTTAATTGCTCCTTGACAGCCAGTTCATGGTACTTATGTTTCAAGAGTTAGAGGAAGGGGGTAGGGAAGGGAGGTAAAAAGAGTTAGAAAAAGTTGAAATATATTATGCACAAGTACTAGCTCCCCATGAGAAATGCAATTATTTTGTACAGTAAAGATGTTCTAATAAAAATAAAATATTTAAAAACTAATATTTTTTCCATTAAATATTTTGATACTTACATTTCAAGTTTGAGAATTAAAATTACCAGACTACTAACTGAAGAATTAGAATGAATTAAATAGCTAAAATTATGCACATAAATACTAATCAAGTGAAGTTTTTTTCAATCCATCTATGGTATACTATTTAGAAGAGTTAAATATGTTTGCTGTTAGCATATTATGTATAGAAAACATTATACATTAACTTTTAAGATGATATAATCTTATACAAGTTTTGATCAGAGAACTCATTTTTAAACAGGTTATTAGAAAAATAAAAACAGAAAAATAGCATTTTAAGTTCTACAGGGATCCACAAGGACAATTTTGTGATATATTATTCTCTTTCCTACAGATCAGGTGATCCTGTTGACTCATAGTTTTTATGGGATAGATTTTAAAGTATTCCAATGTTTCTGAAATATAGATAGCAATTCAATTGCATTCAGTTCCGTTTTCTGGGTATTCAAGTTCTTTATGCATATCAACACTCCCTTTTATAAATAATAAGTTTCCTAAGTATTCTAAATTGAAAGTGTAGTTTTTTCTTCCAGTTCACCTTAACATGTCAGATGACCTTCTCCCAAAGCCTCTTTACCACTGTATTTTACTAACATAGTCACTTGGGGGAAGGTTTTCTGAAAAAGATGACTGTACATACACTAAAAAAATAAAGTTAGCATGATTAGGGAAGACATAATTTGCTTCATATATATAAAATACACTGAACAAAGTTTAAAGAGTATGAAAATGATTATCCTTCCTGATTGATACAAATTTTAATTCAACTGAATATTGCAAGAATATACAAAGCTATTTATAAATGTAGGTTAATTAATCCTCTATATTAAAATAGGAAGAGTAAAATAGTTACCTGTATGCCACTACTGTACCAATTTATTCTTGTCATTAGAAATTGTTCATTGAGTTCATGTCGATCTAAGCACCAAAACTCTTCAATAATACTTGTTTTCAAATAATACAAAAACCTTATTGTATAAGAGAATATAGATTTTTGTAAGTCAGGACTACATGAGAACATGTCAAATACAGGAAGGAAGAGATATCATTGCAAAGAAAAGTGGACACTATACAACAGCGTGCTACAATAACAAATAGATTTGTAATGTTCATAATTTCCCTTACAATTTAGATGTCTTCTTCAAGTAGTTTTTGCAAATATGATCTAACATTATCATAACCTGAATAAACTAAAATAAAAAGGTCTACATTGATTATTTATGTTTAAATCTTTAAAGATTAATGCATTTAATGTATTCGTCTAGAGTTGATTCATTTTTTAATAATCAGTGTGATTATTTTTATCTTAATAAGTTCACCAGAGGTAGGTAACACTTTGAAGTAATTCCTTCGCACATCGAACATATTTTTAGATCAATTGGTAGATAGAAATAGATAGAAAATACATGGAAAATGAAAATGATTTTTCCTCCAATATCCTTCAAATCCATTCTTTTCTGTAGTATAATAGGTATTGCCTTAATAGAATTAAAATTGAGTGATTAATGATTGAGAACTGGTTCTTTATTTAATATAACAAACTATTATAAACTGACATTTGGCACCTAATTACTAATTTACTTGACAATCATTTATGAAATGTCTTTCACTTTTTCTTTGGCAAAAGTTCAGTGTCTTTTTTAATAACAAGAAGACAAATGAAGGTAGTCATTTAGAAATCAAATGAAGATGACTCTTAAAGTGATTTCCACCTAAATAATTGTGTGATTGTATAAAATCTCTTTCCTTACAACTCCTGACACATGATATTAATATTAATAATTATCTTATACAATTATATATCATATTATATATACTATAAATGTATACCATATTATATGGTATTATATTAATATAATATTAGCAGTATTTGTGATATCAAAGACTACAATTAAAGGAGCCTATCAACCAAAGTAGAACAAACTGCATATTTCTAAATGGATTGCAATCTGTATGTTGCTGCTGAACGCTTGGATAAGGACGATATGCACCAGAATAGTGTGACTCCTCTGGTTCCACAGTTCCCACATACCAAGTGGCCTGTATTGAGAAGACAGTGGACAATTTCTCTTTCCAAACTGTCAAAGAATGTAACCCATGCGATGAATACTTAACAGTGTAGTACCTAAAGCCCCTATGGCAATGGCAGATATAGCAGAAAAGCAAGAGTAAAGTTTCAGATGATGCTGAGAGTCGACAACTGGCATTTACAACAATGTTAATGATTCACAGCTTTTAGATTATCATGAGAGCCTCTAGTAATGTTGCTATCTTTATGATTCGTGGTCTGTCTTCCCTAGCACTGTACAGAAAAATGCAATCTTATATTGCTGGAGAATTATGGACAATTTTATTCAGCCAATCTCTTATGACTAGCCATTGGAAATGGGCTAGCAGTAACTCATTTGCAAAACTTTCCATTTGTATCAGAAATTCTAATGGAGACTTTTTAAAAAAAAATAAAGTACAAAGTGTAGAGGAAACTGTCATGATCAGCTTGAAGAGGTCTGAAATTTCAATAACATTCTATTTGTGTAAAGTCAACAAAAATTCTTGAGTTTGTTGTGACCCTCATATTGATAGCAAAAATGAACAATAACTTTATTATCAAAGCTTGCCTTTGGCATTATTTCTTAGTTTTTGTGAACACAATTTATGGAAATCGCATTAAACTCAGTAATTGTACATAAATTGTTAGACTTTATATATAGTAGTTGTCTTTTCTTGTTGCTGGGAAAAATACCTGATGCCCAAAATTAGAACAGGAAAGCTTTATTTAGCTCACAGTTTGTGAAGGCTTCAGTTTGTACTTAGATGGCTCCAAGGCACAGTGGCACATGGCAGAGGGAAAAAGTTCATGGTGGCTGAAAGATGGCAAAACCAACAAGAGAGGAGCAGGAGAGAAAGCCCTCCCTCATATTGTGTGCAGGCTACCTGCCCCAGAGGGGTATAACATTTACATACATAATCACAGCATTGAACCATAAATCAATCACAAGTTCTTGAAGACTGCTCCATGACTGAATGAGGCTTTGGGAGGACATTTAGACCCAAACCACAACATTCTACCCCTGGCCCCTAAAGACTCATGCACATCCTTTATGTAAAAAGCATTTAGTCCATCTTAAGAGTTACCGAAATTGTAACAATTTCATCATTGTTAAAATGTCCAAATCCCAAGTCTCCTCCAAAATTTAAGGTAAAGTCTTACCTGTAACCACTTGTACAAATGAAAATTAAACATTTCCAACATTCAATGGCATAAGACAAATATTACTATTCAAAAAGGTATAAATAGACGGATGTAAAAGACTCTTACATACTACAGTTCTTTGTGGAGCGTCCAAAGCAATCTGTAACAAATTGTGAACTCCAAAGAATCTGCATGGCTCTGCCTCTATGGCAGCTCTGATGGTTGTATCTCCCATGGCTTCTTTCTTAGGCTGGCTTTTCTCCCTCCTTGCTGGTTTCCTCAGATAATCCATGTTCCTGACTTCTCCAAACTTCAGGGGTCTGCATTTTGGCTTCATCCTCACAGCTTCACAGCAGTATATTCTCTTTATAAAATTAAAATTCTAAGTAATGAATTTCCTAAACTTGTTATTGCATAGGTTTATGTCTAGTTCACACTAACTTGAATATTTAGAAGTTAAAACTGTTAGAACAAAGTTTCACCATACTTTAATGAAGTCAATTAAATCATAAATGTTCTTTAATAATAGACTCAGAGAGTAACTAATACTTGTAAGGCACTTTGGAGATATTTTCCCTAATTATTGCAAGGACTAACCCAGGTAAGTAATAGTATTCTCATTTTATGGATAAAATAAAAATGCATAGAAAGACTGTGTAAGTTGATTTTATAGAGCTATATAGCAGCAATCTGGATCCGTGTCAACAATAGCAGTAGAAAAATATTTCTGTATTACATTATGCTTCTCATTATAATATAGAAAGTATGTAAGGTGTAATATAAATGTAACACTACAGATATCCTTTAGAATGTATATGTTCTTCTATGTAGGATCATTCCTACCCTAGAATTATAACACTGATAGGTTGGAGATGAAATGTTACAAAGGTGCTTATTAAAATAAGTATCATTGTTATTTTTATACATAAACAATAAGATTCATGGTCATTACTAATATATCATAGAATATGTGCTAGTTTTGAAATTTATTAGCAATTAACCATGCTAGAAAATAAGATACATTATATATGTGTATGTTTATTAACTACTTATGTGACATTACTGTCATTGAGATATTCAGAGTTCAAAGGAGTATACTTAAAATTTTATGTGTGTGTCTTTTATTTTAACATAAATAAGCATAATAGAGTGTATTTTTTGAGTTATATTTCTATTAAGATTAAATTTATAATTTTCCAAACATTCACTAAGACTATCCCAAATATTTCACTTATTTCAATTTCTTGTTCTGAACAAATCTTCTTTAATGATTCTGGAATTTAAAGGAATGAAAATGGACTAGTTTTGCTATTCAGCACTCTATATGCTGTTCCATGTTATGTGAACTTTTGAAAATATATTGCTACTACTATCCATTCATTTTGTTGGAACATGACATCAGGATTACAAAGGTGAGTGGACTTCTTTTGTTAAACATTATTATTTACTGAAAATCATACCATGTATTTATTTGGTCTTATATTTGGACCATGATTTTATTTTTTCCTCTTAAATATTCTATTTTTCTTATTGTGGAAATAATAACATTTACTCTAACTTTTGTCTTGTTTCAAGTTGTTAATTACTATATTCTATCCTTAACCCTTTCTCCATATCTGAAATGTTTTCCACTATCCTTTCAATCCTCCTGTTTCAATCTGGACTTTTTTTTTAACTTAAAAGCTGGTACACAATGGACAAGCTGGAAATTTGCTTTTGTTCAAATTCATTTCTCTTTTAAAATTTTATAGAATTTACTTCCAAATTTCCTAGAATTTAAACCTACTTTTGCAAAGCTGATGTTATTTATATTTTTAATTTAAATTTAAATTTATTTTCTCCAATAAAAACATGTCAATACATATATTTTTTTATTCACTTTTTTTAGTTTTTTCTCTTTAAATTGGATATGCATCCTTTACCTCTTGGAAAGAATGCTACCTTTTTAATGATTATTCTTTTTATAGTGCTCCTTTTAGTGTATGGATCTAGTCATTTCTTAGAACATTATTGATACCATCACAAAAAAGTGTAGGTCTATTCTATTATCTAGTGTAGAAATTGTCTTTCTTCTTCAAAGATTAGTTTTTTAAGTTGTTATAGTATTGTTGCATGTTTCCATTTATCTGGGAAAGCTTGGTAGTTCATTCATATTTAAGATTTAATGAATGGAACATTCATTATGCTTCCTCTGCTTTGTCTGCTATTTTAAGTGGATAAAGTCTATAAAAGTTATCATCCATGAGTGGGGAATATAATTGGATATAACAGTGGATTATCAGTTTATATTTGTTTAATGTTGGAAATCCAATATTACAATTTTAAAAAGACTTTACATTCTGGGAAATAATGTTTGCTTTATAAGTTTTGAAGCTATCTAGATGATAATTTTATTTATATATTTCCTCATCTCTGATTTACTTGGAAGATGCTGTCTCCTCTTCTGCTAAAAATATGCTGATTTTCCATGTACATGTTTAATACTAAATTATCCTCTTTTCAGCTCCACTTTTCACTCTTGTTCATCCTATCTATCAGTATTATACTTGAAGTCTGGATTTCTGACTCAAAGGAAATTGTTTTAGTGTATTCTGAGGGGTAGGTTTTGATCTATCTACTCTAAGAATACATTGATATCTCCTCATTGATATCTTCTCCACTTTCTCATTCACATTTAAGCACTTGCATTTCATGGAGTTTAGATAAAGAATGAGAAGCAAATATACCATTTTAGTTACTTTGAACTAAAGGATGTTTAATACTGCCAATTGATACATTCAAATAATTTTTAGAAATCTTAGATGCTAACTCATGAGTTATACAATATATAAAATTGGTAAATAGTACCCCTATGCTTTGCTCCAGCTCTGTCCCTGTTTGCATTAACTCAACTGCTCTCAGTTGTTCCATCATGTTTAAATCACAAAGTTGATAAGTTGTATACCTTGGTAAATTCAATTACAACTTTTATGCTTTTTACATATAGTGATTCTTGAAATTGAAAAGAGAAAGACAATGTTTATAAACTGTATATTGCAGAAATTGATAGAGAATTTTTAAACAAGTCTTTAACATAGAATTATGACTATTAAGATGATACATTATTTGTCTCAATCTGTATTATTTTAATAAAAATGAACATTCCATATTCCAAAGAAGTTAATCAATGTTGAAGTTCTGCATTGTTGTTAGTTAAATAGTATTTCAAATACTCAAACATAATGACCAATTTTCCAATGTCTTTCAGTCAAACCCTATCCCTAACATCACTCCTTGCTGTGGTCAGCTCTGCTTTCTCACTATTACTACTGGACCTTTCTGATTGCTCTCTCTCTCTCTCTCTCTCACTTCCCTTGTTATTTTTATACATACATTCTCTCTCTCTCTCTCTCTCTCTCTCTCTCTCTCTCTCTCTCTCTCTCCTCTCTCTCTTCCCTTTTCCTCAACACACATATTTTATTTTATATACTAATGACTATAATTTTAAATGTATGGTATGTGTAATGTGTGTGTGTGTGTGTATTTCTCTCCCCATCATTTGGCAGGTCTATACAGTTTACCCAAAACTATGCTTTGAACTCAGAGGTCTCTCCATTCTTGTATTTTTAATTTGTATTTCTTATTACTTGTTGAACATTCTCGCACAAATGTACATTGGACAACAGAAAACAATGATAACTTAATCACTTGCATTCCAATTTCATTTAATTAAACTGTTTATCAAACCTTCCAGGATAAGGAATTACCCCTTTTTACTCAACTAGAATTAGAATTGCCTCATTTGGTTTACTGTTTCTTTGATCTACCTCTTACTTCTCATTTCTTTCATGAATGAACAGATTTAACCCACATCACCTTTTGCTTGTATTGCTACAATAATCTTCAAATTAATCTATCTTCTGTGACTTTCAGTTCTTTTCTCACAGTACCATATTCCTAATGCTAGACCATATAATTCTTTTCTTAATTTTATTTTAGAGGGTTAAAAAAACATAACAAAACTATACAAACAAAGCTGATCAGAAGAAAACAATGTTAGTGACACAGATTTCAAAGAAAGACAACAGGAAAGCAACAGTGGCTACCATAATGTCTCTTGTTTTCTTAGAAATAGTGGTCAATATCTTCACACACAATGAATTCATACAAAACAAAACAGTATAAAACTGATCAAAATAGAGAAATGACATTACAGGCCTTCAAATCCATACAATAGGAAATCAACAATGGCTACTGTAATGTTTCTTGTTCTCTTCAAAATAGCTGTCCGTACCTTCACGTATGTTGAAATTAAATAATACAAAACATACTAAAACCACTCTGAACAAAGAAAAAAATCATTACTGGGTTTCACAGCATGATGATAGGGAGTCCGCAATGGATACCATTATGTCTCTTTTTCTCCAAAGTAGCTGTTCATTTCATCATGCATAATACAATCGATTCTTGTAAACTGTTTAGGAGAAATTCTAGGCATGTATAAGCCTCTATATGTACACCTATCCTTCATGCATTAGAGAGAAAAACAAAACAAAACAAAACAAAACAAGACAGATCACTAGAAAAACAAGAAACAAAAAAAGACAAATAACAATAGCAACAATCCCAAAATAATGATGATATAGACCTTCAAAACAAGGTGATAAGAACATAACTAAAGTTGTTATTTTACATACTGATTTTCAAAAGAGTTACTCAGATCACCAGTCACAAAAATGCAAAATAGTTCCAGTCCTATGAATTTTAACTGTTTTATTCAAAGAACTAACGTAATTTGTAGCACAGTCATCTTAGCTATCCTAAGTGTGTTTATACAAGTCTAGATATTTTTTCTTTTCCATTCCTTTTTTTCTCCTTTTGCTTGAGATATTATTTCTTTCCCTTTTCTTTGAGCAGATTCTTACCCTTTCACCATATTTATTGTGGATTCTGTATCTTATGTACTATTACCATTTCTTACACTAGGGAGACTAGGATATTTACACACGTGAGTTTGATTTATTTCACTTATGAGTATGGTCTCAAGTTGCATCCATTTACTTACAAATATCTCAATGTGATCATTCTTTATAGCTGAGTAGTACTCCACTGTATAAAAGTACCACATTTTTTTAATCCATTCCTCAGTTGATGGGCACTTGGATTGTTTCCAAGATCTGCCTATTACAAATTGTGCTGCTATAAACATAGGTGCACATGTATCACTATGACATGATGTTTTCAGTTTTTCAGGGAATAATCTCAGAAGTGGAATAGCTGGGTCAAATGAGACTTCCAATTCCGGCTTTTTGAGGAATCTCCAGACTGACCTCCACAGTGGTTGCACCAGTCGACACCCACCAACAGCGCAGAAGAGTTCCTTTTACCCCACAGCCTCTCCAGCATTTGTTGTTGGTAGTTTTTTTTTTACCCTGGCCACTCTTTCTGGAGTGAGATGGAATCTCAGTGTGGTTTTAATTTCTATTTCTCTAATGACCAATGATGCTTAACATTTTTTCATGTATTTATTTGTCATTTGTATTTCTTCCTCTGAGAACTGTGTATTCATCTTAGATGCCTATTTTTGGTTTGGGTCTTTGAATTTCAGGGGTCAGTTTTTTAAAAATTCTTTATATGTTCTAGACAGAAGTCCTTTGCATGAGGGACAGTTGACTAAGATATTTTCAAAATGTAGGGTTTTCCTTTTAACTCTGTTGGAGACTTCTTTTGACATACAAGAACTTTTTAATAAGACAAGATCCCAGTTATTGATTCTGGGAAGTTCATGAATTCTCTGCTTAACCCTATGTCTTCATTCTTTGCTCCAAAGCATGCAAGTGTCCCACATTGTTCTTAGAATTTAATCTGATATTCTTAACATCACCACATAAGAATTCCCTTGACAGTATTCCTACTACTATACCATCCTCATTATTCAATTCTCTAATTAATAGCTTTTTTGCTGAAGGATTTTCATTCATATGTGTACATCAGAAGTCTAGCCATGACTTAAGACTAAGTTCATCCTCTTATCATCTCATAAAATCTTGAATGACAATTTGTTTAGAATTTACATGTGTTTTTTTTAACTTCCTGCTTAACTTTATCACTATATACTAGGTCTCACATGGCTGAAGGGGGTTTGTTCTTCATAGGAGTTTTCTTAATACCTACAGACATTTTTGTTTGTCTTGGGGAAAGGAGGGGTACACAGAGGAAAATTTCTAGCAACTAGTATATAAGGAACAGAGATGCTACTCAATCTTCTGTCAAGCTTGAGCCAGCTTCCCACAACGGTGTCACTAGTACTTAGGTTACAGAACTGTACTACTGTACTATTTGGTATATTTTACGTGCTGTATTTCTCTCCAACTATAATTGTTACATACTTAAATCTTCACTACATTATTAACACATTTAAAATAATGACTGAGCCATACTCTTTTATTGCTCTATTGTCTACACAATAATCTGACATGAAAAATGGGAACTAATAAATACTTATAGAATAGAAACAAGGGTTTCTGAACACTGCTAATAGAGTCTCCGTACCTTTGCTACCTACATCTCTACATCCTTTTATGCTATCCGTGGCTTAGATTTTTATAGTCTTTATAGTTCTTTAAGTTTTATTCATTTTTTCATTTTAATTACATTATGAGTTTTTTATGGGAAAGGGCAATGCTCTTTCATCAACATAATTTCAGACTCTAGGAATGATATATTTAGTGCTTGACAAGTGATGTGAGGTGATTAAATACAACTACTGAAGAAAACATTTTCAAGATACGAAGAACGATGATTTTGTGGGTGTTCTCTAAATTATTGGAATCAATACCATGATGTTTTTGAGAGGCAGTAGAATCTATAAGTAGAACCTAGTGAGAGAGGTCTCCTGGTTATTGAGGACATGTGATATTGGGACCTTACCCCTTTCTCTTCTTCTCTTTTCTTCATGAAGTGAACAGCTTTCTCCACTATATATTCCTGCCAGTGGTGTGCTGCCTTGACACAGGCCCAAAAGAAGTATGTACAATCACAATGTGCAATTTCCAAAACTATGAACCAAACAGTAAATTGTTCTTCATAATTGATGGTGTTAGGCTATTTTTTATAGTAATGAGATGTTGACTGACTCAGGAACCAATTTATATTTTACAGCAAATTTTCTATAAAGAAAATTATGACCCTAGATTTGCACTTAAACTATTATTTATGTTTAGTAGCATCAGATAAATACTAAACATATCATAAATGAGAATCAGTAATTTCCTATCATTATTGATTACAGTGATTAAATTTCTTACCATTTTTATACAGAATACCTTCTGCGTTTCTCCAAATCTAAAAGTTCACCTTCTGCATTAGAACAATCTGATTATACTCTGTAAGAGATAATACCTTACTGACTTTGGAATAGAGAGCCAGAAATTAGTATTCTTTATAAGGTACTGGGTTTTTTTCTTAAGTATAATAATATTTGAGAATCACTGTTTTGCTTGACTTTTCATTTGAAGTTAAGCTAAACTCTCTATTGTTCATTTTTATTGTAATTTAATGGCTAATATTTAATAAGCATTTCCTACTAGTAAATATTGCATTAAGCACATTGTGCCTTTTATATCATTTGATTCTCATAACAAAATTATGAGGCAAATTTAATTTTGTACTTTTGGGAAAATATATACAGTATGAGATTTATGTCTTCAAAATTCATATTCTGCTTCTCTTTTTTTGGCAGTGAAGGTATATGTTTACATATATGGCATAGTATATGTATTATACTAATAGGTATAGGTAATAGGTATATGTATTGAAGGCAGAAAAGAAGTACACTCCAGTATGAAAGCTGGCTAGTCAACATGCTCATAGTGGCCTCAAAGATAAGGGAAAGGCAACTTAGGTATCTAAAGTTCCTGAACTGGCCTCCCTGTCTTGCAAATAAGGCATGAAGATATCAAATACAAATAACTTCCTGTCTCAGCATTATTTGAAAATCATTTCTTCAGACCTTCTCATGAAGTGTTTTCTAATTTATGATGTCCATTTAGCTTCAGATAGCTCAAAAATATTCAGATTAGTTACATTATTTTTGAATCAAAAAATCAGTATTTTTCCACATGTTATATCTAAAGCGTTGGGTTAAACTCTTAGCTTTCAATATCCCTGATCAATGAGAATTTTCAAAGTGTATTCTTTTTAACATATAATAGAATCATTAGTAAATATAGATTTTGGACTACTGTGAAAAGTTAAGCTAAATTGCCTATCACAGTTCAGCAGTTTGAAGAAGACCTCAAAAATGAAAGGCTTTTAATCTTTACTACAGGGGTGACATGAGCGGGGAAGGCTGTCATCATCTGATAATGCAGTTCCAGGTGAGCTAAGTTTTCCAAAGGCCATTTCATCCTGGGATGATCATAGCTTATAGCTTCACAGCCCACTGGGCAGCCTTAGGAGAAACTGCCCTAGATCATATGGAGAGAAATACAAGTAATGCACTCTGTTCCTGAGAAAAGCAGAAGAATTACAACTTTGGATGGTCTCATTTAAGAAACAGTTTTCCCCTTGGTGAAACAGCCCCCATGCTGAAGCCTCTTTTGTTGCTTAAAATGGTAGAAGCTATTTCTCTGACAAATACCTGGCCCTGTGGTAAACCATGAGCCGCCTGGTCGATAGGAGGGGAAAAGAGCAGACACAGATGGTGTCATGTCCTGTCCCTAACACCTGTTTATTGACTTGGAAACATGAGCTTGTTTGTCTTTATCACTGTCCAAACTGTTCTTCTTCTAGTATTTTTCTTGGCTGTCTCATCCGGCTGCCCCCTCACTGTGTAGTGTATGGTTATAACTAGAATTCCGATGGCTCTCATTTTACGTCCAAACAGTTCTAGTTTCCCCTTACCATATGGTCATCCTGATGTTACCATTTGCCTCAATCATCCTTTTTGTAGCTGCTTGAACATCTTAATTGATCTCATGAGCTATGTTAGGGATTTATAACAGACATCAGTATAATTCATCTCACATACACTTGGACTGAGTCTTTTTTCTGATTGGATGTTTATTATATACACTTAGGTTTGTAAATTTCTCCAAAACCCAGGTCTCACCTTAGTGTTAACTTAAATGAGATTTCAAATGCCACATCTCACTGGAGGAAACAATTATCTGTATTCCCTTGTCTAAAGGTATTTTTCATTTTCCTAGAATGTTCATGTGTTACAACATGATTAAGCCTTTCTCTTGTTGAAATAAAATAGTAAATAGTTTTTAAAGGTTACTGGAGTATATTGAATTCTTATTTTACTGGGTACTCACATTGGTTCCCTTACTTTCTCATTCATTCATTTTATTATCATTCAAGATCATTTAACAATATGTGTTGATGAATTTTTTTTAGCCCTCATAAAATATAAATCTGAAATAGATACCTTCACATTCATTAATGATTTTACATCTCTTCTAAAGCTTACAATTGAAGACAAATTATATTTTTTAAATTTCTGCTTCATCATAAAAATAAATTCTCAAAAATAGATAACAATGTAATATCACCCCTGACACATACTTTTAATAAATCCACTGGAGTGAAAGATAACACCATAAACTAAAAGTATAGCTTACAAAATTTCTTCCTTTGTTTATTTCATATCCTAATAAATAGATGTCTAATTCAGTCTTCAGAATGAGATTTACTGATTAGGCTACTTTCAGTATATTGGGAAATTGTGACAATTTTAAAAGAAACATTACCAAGTAAGTCTTATAGTTTATATCTTGATGTCTTCCAAAAGCCTTGTGATCATAGCTGGGTCTTTTGGAATGTGACTGGTTTATAGCTGACCTATTGGAAGTGGATCCTGATTTGAAGGGGTCGGTTCCTGGGTATAGTATCTGGAATGATCTGTCTCCCTCCCTGAATTCTCCCTTCTCTCCGTTTTCTCGATAACATGATATGAATAGTCCTGAGCAGCTTCTCCTTTGGCCATGTCCTCTGCCGTGAGGTCATGCCTTGGAGTCAGTCAACTATGGGCTGTGACCTTGAGCCAAAATAATCCTCTCCACCTTTAAATTGCACATGTCTGGTATTGTGTCTCAGTTACACCAAAAGTGACTGAGACAGTAATTAAATTTGATCTCAGTAGCACTAGTGTCTTTTTTCCCAGTCCTATTAATTTTATTATTTCACAGTGGGGACTATCTTAGTATATTTTTAACATTCTTCGTGGATATAATGTAGAGCTCTTTTCTTATGCAGGTATATTTTGAATTTAAAATTGATTTAAAATTGTGAAAAAGTGGATTAATACTCAGGCTTAATTTTGAAGTATTAGGATGATTTATTTTTTGTAGTCTCTTTGGATGATCTGCTTTCTTACAATCCTATGCCTGAAGTCATATCTCTTGTGTACAGTGTTTTACAGAGTATCAGATTTCTTGACCCTACCTAGAAGGAGGCCTATTGGGTCTTTTAAAGTCTGAAGTTAGATCTCTCCAAGAAGAAAAGAGAATATTTACTGTTCTAAATAAATAATATCAAAATGGTACTGAGTCAGCATGGAGCCAAGTTTTTATTCAGATGGTATTAGTCCATTGGGGAATTTCTGTAATACATTGTTCTCAACGAGCAAAATACAAGGGGTGATCAAGACATAAAGTGAATGCTTAAAAAATATTACACTAAAAGACACATTGCTACTAGTTCCCCTCAAAATACTGCCCGTTTCAAACACAACTATGCCATCATTCTAGCCACTTTCTGAAGCAATTCTGGAAGTCCTTTTCCAATCATTATGAAGTATAATCAAAATATGGTGAATACCTAGGAACATGCAACAGAAAAGCAACCTTTTAAAAATGTTGCAGTGTCTCATCTACCTTATTCCCTGGGGCTGTTACTGTGTGACTTCTGGCTTTCCCACAAACTCAAAATGAAAGGTAAGTGTTTTGAATTGAATCGGGTCACTGAAGATGCCATGACACCATAACTAAATACTCATAAAGAGGGACTTTCAGACCTGCTTGAGAAAATGGTGACAAAATTAGGATAAATGTGTTAAAAGCAAAGGGGTAGTAATTTGAAGGGTGTTAATGGCAATAAATATTCCAAATATTCACTCATTTTTTGATTATACATCATAGTCTCATAGAAGTCTATGAGATTATATTAAAAAATCCAGGCACTACAAGTTATACTCTTCATCTGCTTAGATAGGTAATGAACATATGTCTTTCAAGTGTTGCTCATTGAGAATGATCTATTACTGAAATTCTCCCAAGTAACTAGAAAAAATGAGGGTAAGAAATGGGGAGAGGATGGAAGATAAAAAAAAAATGAGAAGAGAAACAAGGATAAATGGAAACAATGCTTTGTAAATAAGGAGGGGAAGAGAGATTAGAGTATAGAAGGAAATGGGAAGAAAGAGGAACTAAGATATATTATGTATGGGTACAAATTTCCTATGATGAATGTGATCTTTACACAGATCTAAATTGTACCAATAAACTTAATTATAAAAATAGAAAGTAACTGGAGCACGTACTCAACTGCATTACTCTGGTTTCTTTCTTTTTTTTTTGTCTCAGTTATTACCTAATTTATGAAATAGGAATGTTTGTACTTACCATATGACAGTGTTGTGGGATGGATGGATGGAAGGCACTTTTTTATAATGGGGTTTAGATCTGGGATGCAGTGGGCTCAAGTGAAAAACCAATAAACCATTTGAGAAATTTGTTTAACAGATGCCAGGGGCAATGCATTAAAAAATGCATAGGGAATTAATGACTTTAAAATGTACTTTTGAGAGGTGATAGTGTATCTTTATAAATTTAAGATGTTAAAAAATCTTTTGGTGACTACAAAGACATGAATCCTACCATCAGTAATCTGAAAGGATGCAGGAAAGATCGTAAACAGAGGTTTGTTTTAAAGACTTGGTTAACTAGAAACTGAACATTATTAAAGAAGGTGGTATTTGGCAAGGAAGACATTTAAGATCATGATGAAGTTAGAAGCTGGGCTGGAAACGACTTCAAGGTGACCGCGAATTCTTGTACATGGCAAGGACAAAAACAGAGGAAGTATCGCGGATGGATGGGGTGAGCTTCAAAGAACTCAATATTTTAGATAAACACAGAGGAAGAATGATTGGGTAGCCACAGGAATCATTCCTACAGAGGTGGTAATTGAATCTGGGACAAGATGGGTTTGAACAGGGTCAGTATAGAAATGTACCAAGGATGAATCAATCCTATGTAAAGGCCACTGAACATGAAATACAGTCATGTCTGTGGTGTGAAGTGAATAGAATTTGGCACACAGCCTGCATTTCACATGTGGCTTGTACAACATGTCTGGAATTTTGGCACATAATATTCCAGCTGTAGATAGTTGTTTGGATGTTTGTTTGCCTAATATCACTGCACCATCCTGGCTTACAAGGGAGAGTCTACAACTGTCTTGTATGATGCTATGGGCTAACAGGATATTTACTATTATCTCAATCTTAGCTTCCCATAAGTAATAGCTTATTGAAAGATTTACTGCCAGGGAACAATTGTCATTCATCAGTTAAGAACATGTTGCCCTATTTTAAGAAAAAAGGATCTAGTGCTAGAGATACAGCTCAGTGGTGAATCTCGGAGAGGATGTTTGTCAAAGTGAGATAAAAATGTTTCCTCTTTAGTCTTTATTAAGATACAATTTTAGTATGAAAGCATCAAGTTAATTCAAACATATTTGAGTTTTAAAAGCTGCTTATTACTGTATTTCTTGTATTGGCAGTTAAGCATTAAATTTATGGCATTAGTCATGATTCAGCTAAATAGTGAAATATTCTCAAATATATAAGTTGGGATAGTTTGCTTCTTAAACTAGTCATGTAGCATTTTCTTTTGTTAAGGGAGAAATTCATCACTAATTTGTTCAGAATCATCTTTCAAAAGGGAAATCATGTTACTTAAAAGTGACCTAAGAATTTAAAATTTTTTCTTCCATTTGAAGAGTACCTTTTATATTGTCTGAAAAATGCTGCTTTGAAATGATTGTAGTAATTTATTGAGTGCTCAGAAAATGTTAGCTGTTGTGCCGGAGTTTATCATTAATATAATAAATAGCAAATTTCATCAATGACTTTGTTATTATAAGATAACTATATTAATTTTTCTGTTGCTGGGACACCCTAACTCTTCAATTCAAAGTGGGAAAGACTTAATTTCAGTCATGATTCTTGGAATATTCAGTTCATGTTTGGCTGGATCCAATGCAAAACTGTATAATTAAAGTGTGTGGCTGGCAGGAGAAATCAGTGTACCACAGGCAATCAGAAAGGGAGTCGGAGAGGGAAAGGGACAGGGAAAGGGATAAAAATATACCCTCTTAGGACAGGGACCTACCTTTTCAACAAGGCCACACCTCCTGACAGTATATTCAGCCACAAGGATTTGTTGATTCTAATGGCCTGCCCCATGACACAATTATTTTGAACACAAGAATTTTTTTAAGGACATTATAGATCTAAACCATAGCAATAACCATAACTGAGAAATTTTGGAGAGTAAAAAGAGGTTATTAAGAATTATGCAGCCATATAAAATCACTTTTATTATGTCCTCTTCTAGTGTATATACCAACAGAAGCACAGAGACTAGAAAATATCACAGCCATGGCAATGGATGAGATAATTTCATGTTTTTATCAGTACACAAAATTCAATTTTAAAATGTTTAAATCCATTCCCTTTATAATACAGCAGTTAGTTTATTTTGGAGGTTAGTAGTAACAAAAAATTTAATCCTAGAACTGAACTGTCTTGGTTACTTTTCTCTCCTTGCTGGCAAAAACTACCTGGGACCCTAAATGGGACCTCATTTTACACTTGTTTACCTTACTTCATCCACAAACTTAGAGACAGGTGCTTAATGGAGTCTTCAGAAACCATTAAATGTTTTCCTTGTTGTTAGATGACACAGTGATTTAACCCCAAACCATCAAGAGTAATGAGTTATCATGTGGTGGACATTTGGGATATGTCCAGATTCTAGATTGTACTGGGGTAGAAGAGACATGAGAATTTCCAATGCACTGAACAGGTGGGCCACACAGAGGAAAAGGGCATGGCTAGGGCCATTTTACGTTCTGATGAGGGTGTCATGGAGTTCTAAGTGCAAGAGGCTATTAAAATGAATATCAGTGCGGTCATTAAAGCAGAGAAGACTCAGGAAAGAGAGACAAACTCTGAGTAATCCATGAATGTGCTATTAGAGAAAAGATCCACCTAAATTTGCAAGGTTGCAATAATAAAGTGACTTTACAAGATTAACCACCATCAGTCAAATAAGACTGCTTGGTTGACACCTTTCCTATCATTTCTGGTACCTGGTTAGACTGTCAAAAATAGCAGATTGCATCTCAAAGAAGAAAAAAAAAGGAAGAGAGGAAAAATCCCAATAATCCCTTTTGCAACTGTATTTTATGTTATTTTAAAAGAATACTGCAAATGTTTTAGATGACAGATATGGAAAAAACTAAGTAAAGGAAAACTAGAAATAGATCAGTTTTAGTTTTAAACTGAAGGAATAAGAAGGATGACATGGCCTCATTCACACATTTTCAAATAAATATTGGGACATTTAGTGACACTGGTAGGGGCTGTTCATTAGGAGAACTCTAACAATTGTTATATAGAGAAATCCTGGACTCTGATACCCATAAACACAGTTTCTCAAGTTAAACTGGCATAGAAAGAGTCCCATATGTGACAGTTATTTCTAGATATCTACTTTTTGCTCAAATTTCTTTCAACCAACATATACTGTCTCCCTTTAGATGTCTTTAAAATATAAAAGCTTCACTCTTTGAATTATTTTACTCAAATAAATATTAAACCTTTGAAATTCTAGTAAGCAAAAGCCACTATCAGAGAATTTGGTATCCTCCAATACAGGGCCCTTTCACATTTCCACAAACGTTGTCCGTGGCTGCTTTTCCCTTCATCTTGTGTCTCCTATGGATATATTTTGCTTTGTATTCTCAGTGGTTGGCATCGTCCACTCTTACTGCTCTAACATTTCTCTAGAAAGTTTGATTATGAATTGGAGAAATACTTTCTACTTTCCTAAGAATAAAAAGAAATAAAAAACCACAATGAACAAAAATGCTTAAACTAGCAAATCAGACAGAATTATTACCCTCTATGGTCCCAAACTTACCCCCAAATGGACATTCCTGTCTTGTTACCCAAGGGTTATATTTTCAATGACTGTTCTCTTATTACTGTGTTCTGCAGTTTTATTGAGTTTCACATTATAATAACAAATAACATTCAAGGCATAAAATTTCACACAGATATGATCTGTTTCCTTTCTGCTTAATTTTCTATATTTGGAAAATTGCTTACTATTTTTGAATCACATTACTATTAAAGAAGTCTGTGCATTCCAAAAACATTATCCAAATGCATCGATCAATATACATTTTCTTTATTTCTCAGTTAAAATTTTTAAGTAGAAACTTTTGGACTACCAAGCCATACCAAATGAGCAGTTATCAATGAGGAAAACTAAAAGCTGTGACATAAATATGTTCTCTCAATTCATTTGCTGAGACTTGAACGATGTGCTAATGTTAAGAGGTGGATCCTTCAGAAAGTGACTATGTCATAGAAACATATATATAGCATTATGATATATATATATATATATATATATATATATATATATATATAGTTGGTGGAAGAGCTAAGAAGCCCACTCTCAAGCTATATACATATATATACAAGCTATATATATGTATATATATGAATGTATATATATATCTGTATATATATGTATATATATATGTATATAGCTTGAGGGTGGGCTTCTTAGCTCTTCCACCAACTACGAAAATACCAAGGATTCCTGACTATACACTGAACCCACTGGCACCTTCATTTTAGACTTCTCAACCCTAAGCTATAATAAATAGTTATTATAATTTGAGAATTGTCCAGACCCACATTGTATTAGTCAGGGTTCATGACAAGAACAGATTGAACATTCATACATATGTGTCAATGATTAAATGAGAGATTTACTAGGCAGGCTTACAATGGCCACATAGAGGATCAGGGATGGAACACTACACAATGGGCATCTTCATGTATGTTTGAAGTCCTGAGTTAACAGTAAAGTCCGGTGTGAGTCTGTTTAGGAAAGGGGAAGGGTCTCTTTGGAAAGCTGAAGCATCTGTGCTGCGGGGCTCTAGGAACTAAAGAAAAACGTCCAGTGCCAATGGAGTTATATTACAGTAGCACAGAGGGAATAAGACAGTGAATTTTTGGATGGACAAATAATACAGAAATTCAAAAATTCTGCAGGATAAAATGTACATCTCCTCCATATTATTAAACCCTCTTTTGTTACTAGTAGGACTTGTGTTGACAGGAAAAAGTAGGATTTTCATGCTAGTGATCAGTACAGAAAAAAAAAGTTATACCGGTAGACTTAGGTGGAATTTGAAGCCGCCATTTGAATGAAGCTGTACTCTTTCTTGAGAATCTCCATTGATTTTATTGGGTCATCATCTACTGACAGCACCTGACAGACCTGCTGGTAAGCTGCTGAGAAACCGTTAAAGGATTGAAGGAAAGCTTAGCTTTTCAAGATTTTATATTCCCAACACTTGCTCAATAAATGATTTTTTTTCTTTTCTTTTTTTTTTAAGTTCAGTGCACTGAAAGAGTTGTTGTCCAGAATTTCAATAACTGTAGAAATGCACTTCAAATGTTGTGGAGAATGTAAAAAGATAGTACATCACATACAATCTCTAACATAGGAACCTAGTTGCACTATCTAGTATTGACACTAAATATCACCTGTTTTTGCAATTATTTAGTCAAAGTGACTCCAGGTTCACTCATCTGTGCAAAAACAATGATATTTCATAGTTGAATTGTCAAATGAAATAATATATGAAATGATTCCTACAAAAGGCTTTACAATTCCTCCTGCTCAGTTAAAAAAGAGTTGCTATTGAATTAATTATACATCTAATAAAAATAGCTAGAAATAGTGCAAAAGAATATTTTTATTCCAATTTCACTAAGTATTCAAGAACTTAATAAGACCAAGGGCAAAATCTACTTCTGTGATGCCTGGAATGTTATTTGACAGTGCCAAAAAACTGTACATTTCTTTCTTTCTCATTGGTTGTGTGGTCTTGGTTAATGCCTTTATTATTCTGATCTTCCATTTTATCAATGGTAAAATGAAAGTAATATCCCATCTCAAAAGGATTGCTGTTAGAATTAAATAATGGGATGTTTAGCATAAGACCAGGCAATGGCAAAGTACTTAATGACTGCTGATAATTACTATTGGAAGAAATGGCGTATTTTCTTGGTATAAATTGATCCTTGATCATGAAAATAATATATATCAGACTTTCTCCTTCAAATATGCTTACATGCATGCTACCTTCACTCATACTCATACTTTACTCATTCACTTCAAAAGAAGCTATAAAACATTCTCTGATTTATAGATGAGAATCCTGAAGTTTGAGAGGTTCACATGTCCTCAAGTCACATAGCACAGTAATGCTAGTACTGGATTTCAAAAATCCATGTTCTAATATTTCGCTGTTAAACATTTTACAGTCATATTGCATTCCAGTTCCAAAATGAACAACTGGTGTTTTGACTCTTTTAAGGGCTTCAGGGCTACAATCACTGTATTAAAACAGAAAGAATAATCATGCAATTATGTTCATTATCTCCATACCTGTATTTGGTATCATTATGATTAAAAATCATTCTTAATTTTCATAAATAATTTTCAGAAAATAGAGTTAAGAAAAATTTTAACCCTGGTGTTGACTGGTCTCCTTTAAAGAACAAAATGATGTTTAAAATAATACTATTATTTTGAAAAAGGACCTTGTATTTTACAGGAGAAAATAGAATAGTTCTGTATTTTTCCACAGCAGGTGAATTTCATATTCCACAGAATGAGAGACTAATGGTTCTGATTAGAGTGAAGCAGAGAGTGTGGAGGATGTGTGAACTTCCCTACTCAGACATTCAGCTGGATAATTTAAGCTTGGGTGTCTGTTACTTTATTTTATTTAAAACAAAATTGGCTCTATTTCTGGAAATCCATGATTTAACTGTATACTTTGATTCCTACCTGAATTAATATAATATTTATATACCTAAAATCAAATTAGTAAAGCAAGGCACATACAATGCACACATGTTCAAAAATACCATACTCTTTAATCTTTGATCCTTAGAGATGTTTCTGTATTAATAATTTTACATTGAGGATATAGGGATTTATAGTATTGTTAGCTTACATTTAGTTTGTCTTTCTTCAAAATACATTCCATTTAATAAGTTTACATAGGGAAAAATATTTGGTGATCAAAGATATTTATGTGATTCTGGGTTTAATATCTAAGTCTTTAAGCAGGATAAAATGTTATTTATTTACTTGATCAGGAGTCATTCTTAAGAAAGCTTTTCTCTTTTGTAGCTTTCTATGAAGTATACTTTGACAGTTTTAAATGGTTTTTCATAATAAAAATGTAATATTTTAATGTCTCAAATTTTCATTTTCTGTTCTGTAAAATAATTCTGAGGAAATAAATTCTCTTAAGTTTATCTAGAACTTACCTAGTTGGAGCACTAAAAATTCTGCATCCCGGGAAGCACCCATGTCCTTGGTAAACTGGCCGAGACTGAGTCCTTATTAAGCTCACAGCCCATTATACAATTCAGTATTGAAAATGTGATTATCTTTGTGGTGTTTTTAAAACATATTCACAGATATCTTGATACAACTCTTAAGCCCCTCCCATTGAAGACGAGCTGGAACGAATGATTTTACTGCATCAACTGAGAGGTTTGAAATAAAAGGCAGCTTTACTGTGCCTAGAAATCTGGGTTGTGGCCCAAGTCCTTGAAGCCCTGAGATCCCAGGTACAGGTCTGGCTCAACAGAAACTTTCATGCTGAGTAGCCTTAAGGAAAGCTGAGATACCTTTATGTCTATGTTTTTCACACTCGAAATTATAGAATGTCCTCAGCCAGGTTCCAGACATATAGGTGTACCCACTTCACATGGGACAGTCGCTACCTCGACTGTGAATAAACAAGATAACTCAGACAAGAGCAGCAGGGTTAAGCACAGGCTTCATTTGATACTGTGGGAAACATTAATGATAATTATTCCTTTACACCATGAAATTTATTACATAGCAAATTCCTTGTAGGGAGTTTGCCTATGTACAGAATGCATCTTAATTCTTTCTTTCCCCTTTACCTTCCTTCTCTATCCTAACAAAGCCATCTCTTGGCTCCCTTTCTTTTTTTTTTTTAACATGTTAGTAGTACATTATGTTTACATTCCTTGTGTGGAGCTGGTCTGTGTACATAACACGTCCTCGTTCTTTCTTTGACTACATACCCACATATAATGTTCTCTTTTCTCTCCCTACATCTCTTGATCACCTTCGTATTTAAGAAATACTACTTCCTACTACCTTTTCTTTTGCTCTTTATTTATATTTTAGGATTCTCATGTAAGAGAAACCATAAGATGTTTAAGTTTGACTGTCTGATTTATTTCATTTACATAATAGGTACAAGGTGTAACCATTTTCCTGAAAATAACTCTTGTTTATCTTTCTTTATGATATAGTAGTACTATGTTGTTTGTAAATACCATATTTTCTTTATCCATTTGTCTGAAGATAGACAATTAGGCTACTTTCAAAATTTCACTATTATGAAATCTGTTATGAACATGGGCATGCTTATATCACTGTAACAAGATGTTTTTAACCCTTTCAGGAAAATGTCAAGAATGGAGACTAGCTGGGCCAAATGGGATTTTCACCTTCAGTTTTTTGAAGATTTTCAATACTTCTATCCCACCAGTAACATAGAAGGCTTCCTTTCTTGTACAGTTTTGCCAACATTTGTTATTATTTGATTTCTTCAGGATGACCATTTTTTCTGAAGCCAAATGGAATCTCAGTGTTGCTTAAATGTGCTTTTTTATGGTGGCAAGTGATATTTCTAGTGGCCAGTGATAAACATTTCTTCATGAGTTTATTGGACATTTGTACTTCTTTTTCTGCAAAGTGTCTATATATTTTACTTACCATTTTATGATTGTTATTCACATTGAGAGTCTATTTATTTTTTATTTCATTCCATAGTCTAAATGTTAGTTCTCAGTCCAAAGAGTAGTTGCAAAATATTTTTCTCACTCTGCAGGTTGTCTTTTCATTCTGTTGGTTGTTTCCCTTTTAGTTTTAGATATCTGATTTGTTGATTCTCAGTACTATTTTCTATACAAATGGGGTTCTCTTTGGAAATTCCTTCCCTATCCCCATGATTTCAACAATTTTACCTATTTTATATGCTGGAAAGTTGTGTTTGTTTTGTCATTGAGATCTTTGATACATTTTGATTCTAGTTTAGTACATAATGACAGATATAGATCCAGATTGAAAATTATATATGGGTATAGAGTCAATTTTCCCAAGACCACTTACTAAAGTCACCATCTCTCCACCAGTATATGGTTTTGGCTACTTTGTTAAAGATTAAATATTTGAATGTGCTTAGTGATTTTCTGTACCCTCTATTCAGTGCTATTGATCTTTGTGTCTGTTTTGTGTCAGTATTATATCATTTTTGTCACAGTTCCTTTAAAATATAACATCAAGTCTGAGATTTTAATCCTGTCCACTTTGCTACTTTTACCCAAGGTATTTTTGCTATTCTGGTCTCTTTTGTTACCATATTAACTTTAGGATTATTTTCTCCAGTTAGGTGAAGATTGCTGCTGAGATTTTGATTGGAATTGTGTTACCTATGTCTATCAGTCAACCCAATCAGTCTATCTAACTCACCTTGAAATGTCCTTTACTACTCTTCTGGGTAGCTCCCAAGCTAATCAATTTGACACAGTGAGGTACAAACACCACATTCTATCCTTTCTCAACTCCATGCTGAAACACATCTCATTAAACTGTACATAATCTCCAAGTAACACAGTAAAGTAGTACTTCTGCCTAACATGATATGACTATCTTAATATAATTGTAAATGCAGTAATTCCTTTCTCAAACATCTCGACAGTCGGAGCATTTCTTAAAAAATCCAAACTCAAAATGTCTTCTAACATTAAAGTACTGTTAGCTCTAAACTAGTGTTAAAAATGGTCATTTTTTTCATGCCTAAATCTTGTAAACTGAACAACCACCTCTAAGATAACAATATGCAACATATGAACTAGGGGTAGTTTTCTAGTATATTTTTTGAAACCCTTTATCATTTCTTTTTTCTGTTTTGCTTTTTAAAATTAAAAAAGTTGCATAATCCCATGGTTTAATGCCACAGTTTAAATATTCCCATTTCAAAAGGGAAAAATAATGGGATAGAAGAGAATTGGACTAAATCAAGTCAGAAATAGCACAGTGCAAATGTTAACTATTGCAGCTCTACACCTAGCACCTAAGGTATATTTTGTTGAGGTGTGAGCTCCAGCAGAATATTTGGATGGTATCTCTCTTATGTTCCTGCTGATTGCAGCATACATGGTCTTTCTCAAGTTTTCATTCAGTTCATGGCCAAATTCTCTAGGTATAAATTCTACATTCCTGATATCTTCAACATTCTTGGGCCTCCACTGTATCATTAGTTTTGCTTCTACTGTTCATGCATTTATCTCCATTAGGGGCTCCATGTCTGTTATCCCTGACCTTTCTTTAAAATTTGAGTGGAAGGCTCTCTGATATCACAACTGTTGTACTTAGTATGTTGTTCAAATCAACATCGTGTTGATGATAATAAAGTCAGTCATCAACATAGGTAAAATCAGAGTGCAACATGTATAACCTCTAGTCTGCACTTCAAAAGATTTCTCATTCATAATTGAAATTCCCTAAGCTTGCCATTTACTGCCAGCATTCCAATGTGGTCTTTTGACCTTTGAAATGAACCACAAATCAAGTTCTGCTTACAACTTCCTAGGCTTTCCTCAGGCTAATTTTCGAGACTTCCTAACTCTTCTTTCAAACAGTGCCAAAAGCCACTAGTCAGGTATATTCACAACAATCACTCTACTTTTCTTATGCCAGTTTTCTGTACTAATCAGCTTTCCAGTTGCTGGACAAAATACATTACACTCACAATTTATATGATAAGAAGTTTCATTTGGCTCATGGTTTTAGGAGATTTAGTCCATAGTTAACAAGGCAGGAATACCACGGTGGAATGGCTTAAGAAAGCAAAGTTGCTTAGACCATGACAGGTACAAAAGGGGAACTGTGCAGAAAAGAAGGAGCAAGGGACCAGTAGTAGATAGACCCAGAAGTGTGTTTTAGTAACTGCCTAGGTTTCTCCCAAGCCAAGCAAATTGGTACAGTTAACTACTCAATAGACAGATTTGTATAATTATAGACCACGTTATAAAGCTTTCTTTTCAACTGTAAGCTGTTTAAATAGATTTTTAAAATTTCACATTATGAGTCCCCTCCTTTCTTTTACTACGGCATTAAAAAGAGTGCGCAGACTCAATAAACGTAATTTGCTAAATAAATGTATAATTTTATCATAGGTCATGAGAAAGGAATAGCCCAAATTGGGTTACATAATCAAAAATTATTAAATGCTTGAAAATGGTAGTGAGGGCATAGTAGATTAAAAGTGGTTTAATTGGAATGTTGAGCATTTTAGTTAGAGAAATAATAAACTCTATCTAGACCACTACCCACTCATTGATTCATTGTTCGTTTACTTATTCCACAAATCATTATTGTGTAATTACTCTATATCAGGAAGTATTTAGATATTGGAACACATTAATAAATAAATATGACAGCAAATGTGCCCACCCTTAGCAAACATACATTATGTTGAGGGAATTAAACCAGTAGCTTGAGTATACAATAAAATTTCTGATACTGGTGAATTTTTAAAAGAAATTAATGGAGAACATGTGTCTTACTTTTGATAAAATATGCAAGAAAGTGTTTTTATTAAGGAGGCTGACCTATAGGAAAAAAACAGAAAAAAGTAAGGGAGCTAGTAATGAGAAAGTCTGAAAGAAAAAGTTTCTAGGCAGATAAAAGGATATTGTAAAGGTCTTAAGGTAGGAAAAGCAAAAAGGTCAATATGATTAGATCAAAGTGATATCAGAAGCAAGAGAATAAAGGAGATTGAAAAGGTGTGCAAGGCAAAGTTCATGAGTATCTCATAGGCCATCCTGTGGCCTATGAGAAATGTAGTGAATTTTATTGTGAGTGTTAGAGTAAGTTATTGAAGGGTTGTGATCAGTTGAGTGCCATGATTTGATTTCTGGTTTCATAAGATAATTCTAACATCTGTGTTGAGACTTA
>PVJX010019401.1:0-34904 GCA_004027295.1 Dolichotis patagonum | reverse complement strand
GATCTCCAGGCAGTTCCCAGTCCCAAAGAGTCGCGCTGAGAAGCAGGTCTGCGCAGACTTTCAATCCAAACAACTCAGGCCACTCTACAGTCCGGGAGTTTCGGGTTCCAAAGAGACAGCCTGATCACATAATTATAGAGCAGTGCATATGAAGGAGTAAATATTAAATTATATATACTATTCATGAAAATAAGGTTACATGCAATGCAATAAAATAATTTCATACCAAAATATATATGAAAAATAAGTTAGAGGAACAATATACAGATTGTAGGATAGCAACAAAAAAAGCCCAAACATGCTTTTACTATACAAGCATAGATTTACTCAATAAGAAGAAAACTAGATCATAAATTGTTAGTCATTGGCTCTTCCTGGAGAGCTTGAATGCTTTTGTAGCTTTCTAGTTACTTCTATTTGTATCAGTCAGCTTCCTCATCACTGGGACAAATTATCCAGTATTTGAAATTTAAAGTAGGAAAGGCCTGTGTTATAGTTGATACACTGTGTCAACTTGAGTTTAGAAATTTAACTAAGAGACTCAGGAGAGAGCCAGGATCCTTACCTTGGAAATATCCTCAGCCTGTGCAACAGGAGGGCACAGAGGTGGTGTGATTGCTACACCCGCCGTGGCAGGGTAAGGGGTAGCCTGCTTACAGTACAGGGAAGGAAAAGAGCTGGTTAACCCCGCTTTTTCACTCTTACTGCTTTTGATGACTGCTGCTTTGAACTGCTGCCCCAGTGCCATGCCACCCTGCCTCGGAGCCAGCTGATTATGGACTGAAACCTCCCCTACAGTGAGCTAATAAACTTTTCGTTCCTTCATTTGGGGTGCCCACTATTGTGCCCCGGCAATGAGAGAACAGTAACCACGACAGTCTGTGTAGACTCACAGTTCCAGTGGATTCAGTCCATGGTCTGCTGGCTCCAAGGAAGAATAGCACAGTGGAAAAGCATGGTAGAGAAAACTGTTCACTACGTAAGAGCCAAAAAGCAGAGTGAGAAAAGAGAAGTCAAGGACAAAAACGCAGTCCTCTGAGGCACACCCCCAAGTGACCACCTCCGAGCAGTTCCCACCTCCTAATAGCACCGTCAACAACTGAACTTATCAATGGATTAATTACAAGATGAACATACCACCTCCCCAAACCCAATCATCTTCCAAATGCATGAGACTTTTGGAAAATATTGTAGATCTAAGCTAAAATATTCCTTTACAAAGATGCCTAATCAGCCAAATTCATAATAGCCTTTGGTATACTTCTGGCACTAACTGAAGGAAACCAATCTTTCTCTACTAATTATGTTTTATTTGCAAGTGGTTTCATGACCTCTGTTAAGATGAGTTTAAATGCAAGTTCTTCTTTTGAAACTAGCCTTACACAGTAGAAAAAATTCTTTAGAAAGGAGAAGAATAAAAAAGGAATTAAAGCAATCATACATACAACATTGTCAGGAAATGTTTCTTGGAGGAGCAGTATCAAGGATGCCAGCACGAACTCATGCTGTCATATTATTCCAGACAACTGTCTGGACATCTCAGGTAAACCAGTAGGGAGACCTGACAGAAATTATTTACTTAATGGCATGAAGAACTTTCCAGAGTAAGTTACAGCCCAAAGCTGCTGAACTAAGACTCAAGTTAGCAACCACCTGTTCCCCTTTCCTCCCTCTGTATGCCTGTCTGCTACCTGGAAAAGAGAGGATCTCAGGTAAACAGCAGGCTCACAAAGACCTTTTTCACAAATTCACTATGGATAGGGCCTCACTGTACCATGTTCACACAGCCTAAAACATTATAACACAAAACAGGACGAGGCCTCCTCCCTCACCTTCCACACCCCTCATGTTCACATCAAGTGACCGCACCCCGTGACTAGAGAAGAGAACAACCCAAGGCAGCCGGCTGCACATCTCACAGGTGTACCAGCAGTCCCTTGAAGCATCCCCTTGGGGAACTCAAGATTAGGCTTGAATATGTGTCAGGGATAGGCTGTAAAATTTGGGGTAGTACTGGTCAGGTACCCACAGATTAGGAAGTCTTAAAATATGTAAGGAAGCCCCGGTCACTTTAAATCACCTTTCCCTTCATGGGGATTTGGTTTCAATCAAAACTGGGGAAGTGTGATGTCAGGAAAGACAGTGACACACAAAAGAGGACAACAGATGCCATCTGCATTTATCCTGGACAACAGTCTGTGATAATTATCATTTGTTCTTTGATTTCCATGGGTGCAGGAAATCAGTTCAAGCAATGCATAAGCACTTTACAGATTTGCTTGTGTTTCTTTTTTTTAAAGTATGCACTCTGGATGGTTTCTTTCAAGCATTTTAGTGTCATCCTGTCCTATCATATCTGATAAGCAAAAAAAGGAACTAACTCAGGTTGACATCCTCTTTTCCAGAGACACAGAGACATTCAATTATCTAAGGAGGGTTCTAAATACCAGCCTTTAAATGATAACTGATCTGCAGAAGGCAAGCATTGTTTCCAACATGCCATGTCACATTTCTAACTCTCCCTTTGCGTTGTGCTACATCCTGCCCTGTCAGCTACTAGAGGAAGCAGCACTGTGAGACATGATGGGTGACTTAGAATTGAATGAAAACCACTCTTCAGTCTTTGCATCCACTTTATGCCATCCATTAGGAAAAGCAGAAGGGCAGAGAAGGAAAGGTTATTTCCAACCATTGTTTAAAATATGCTGTGCCTCCTAGAACACTTCCATTACATCTGTCTCTCTCCCTGTATCTTTACTCCATGATTCATTATTGTGAAAACCGATTTTAAAAAAAAAATCCTATGCCATTTCCCTAATCAACTTGCACTTGCCCATGCTGTCACCTCATCCCGTAATAGAGTTTTTGGCTTGAAATCATGAGCTTTTTAAAATTCTGGAGTTGGAAAGGACCTGGGAGCTAATCTAGGTCAACCCATTTACTGTGCTGATGAGAAAACAGTGCCAATATGTAAAAAGATTTGTCCAAAGTCACATTGCTAATTAGTGGCAAGGCTCCTGCTAGAACCTGCGTCTGTTTTTGGTCCCTGTCTTTCCGTCGTGGTGCCTGGGCTATCAGCTGCTCTGGGGGAAGGTGGGGATCCAGAGGGCACCTCGAGATTATTTACAGCAGTCTAAGCAGTGGACGGTTAGAACTAACTTGCTCTGATTGAATTTCTACCGTATTTTTATTTCTTGTCACATTTCAATGATTTCAGAGGGTTTGCTTTTTATTTAAAGTAGTCAAGAAATAAAATGCATAAGAATCTGATAAAAATATGCTGTGTCCTAAGACAAAAATAAAATTAATAGGAAGCCCATGAGATCAAGAGAGAGGGAAGGAGCGTGTACTGGGAACAGCTGCAGTTATTGCCTGGTTATTGTTCTCATTTCCAAAGGAGAGAACTGAGGATGAGCCAATCACCTGTCCAAGTCCTCGGGAAGCAACCGGGTGTGGAATCTTCTCTCAGCTGTTCCCCAGCAAAACAGTTGCTTAGTCAACCTTTCACAACTTTTTCCCAATTAAAATAACCATTTTACTAAACTGACCGACTCCAGTCGGATAGTAAGAGATGTTAAAAGACAGAAGGGAGAGTAGATGGTGCGCCCTAGATAGGTACCTCTGAAGTCTGGCTGCGTTAAAAAGGGTAGAAGAGGCCCCTTGCGGTTATTCCAGGGGAGTCACAGATCTCATCCCTCATACGCCCAGGCCTGAAGTAACAGCTGGATTGCTGCAAACGACCTTCCTTGTTGCTCTCATGAATCTGTTCGGCTAGACTCAAGTTCACCTTTGTCTGTCGCTTTGCGAGACCCCATAGCTCTCCAACGTTCCCCCATTCCTGCAGTCTTCCTTCCTAAATACACTCAGACTTAATAATGTCCTCTTCCTTCTAGAAATCAGAGATGCTTAAGTAGTTTGGGACTGCTACTATTTCCCCTCTTGTCCTTGCCTCTTGAGGGCGAGTCACCCTTCTTATTCATGTTTCCTGGGAACTGCACACAGGGGTCTGGACCTGAAAATTGGAACACCACTCTTTGATGATCTTTTCATGTGTCTCTGCCTTCACCTTCTCTCACTCCTTATTCTTCCATCCTTCCTCCTCTTAAAAGCATTCTGTCTAACATAGGAGACAGATGCAAAAGAGGGCTAGAAACAGTGGCATTTTGCCGCTGTCCATTCACATCAGAGGGTCACTCCAAGCACTGAATGCACGTGATAACTTTAGAGCTTCTTGTCCTCTTCAGGATTTTTCATAAGTCTCTGATCTTCCTGAATCTTAACCTTTCTGACTTTCTTCATGCTGGTCCTGTGTGCGTTTCATGCATGTACAAGGTCATCTGCTCATTCTTCCTTTCTTTTAAGCTTGAGACGACCCAAATGGTTGGTCCTCAGAGATGGCACCCTTTTCATTTCTCATGAGGAAAGAAAGCAGTTCGCAATTATTCTGTTGGAATCAGATTCTCAGAGCCTTTGTTTTCTTCTGCATTATCTTGCTTAGTAGAGTCTTGCCCATGCACAGTAGTGAGACAGAAACGAATGTAGGAACCGGAAGACAGAGAAAGACACACACCGCAGAGCTGACGTCCCTGTCTTAATGTAGACTGAGGCAGTTACAGAACTCCAGGACAGTGATTTTTAACCTTAGGATTTTAGCCTTGATAATAATGAGAGTGACGTGTGTGGTCCTCTGTCTTCTGCTGCACGTGTATGACTGTCTGCTTTGCAGAAAAACAAAGAGCACTGTCTCAGGACCCCTGGAAGTACAATTTTGTGAACACTTCTGATCGAAGCCACGGTGACAAGTGCCCATGGCTGAAGTGAGACTGGAGGTCGCCTATCCTCTGCAGGTCTGAGGGGCCAGAGCTCCCTCTACCCCAAACAGCTGAGTGCCCTATAGCGTGATGTGAGACAGTGTTTGCAGCAGGCCCAGCACAGATGTGTGGTGCCTACATTTCCACGGCTGCCATCCACACAGGCTCCACCCGCACTGAAATCTCTCTCATGTCCAGGCCCCATTTGGCCCAGCACTCGGCATGGGTGTTGAGATGTGCCAGGTGAGCAATGGTGCCCGAAGACTCTCTGCCCACCTGTGAATCACACCTTCTGTCATCAGGCATCACAGAGCCACGAGGCACTGACTCATCGCTGCTGGGAGTGGGGCTGCCAGTAGACACAGGTGTTCCTGCTGCTCCTTATGATGTGACTGCTGTCAGGAGTGGAGACCAAGAACCTCACGCTTTCTTCCTCCACTCTACACGCTTTCTCCTTCCCAAAGCCCTTTCCTCACTACAAAATCAGAGGGATCTCTGCACACCCCAGAGAGACTTCTAGCTGTGGTACTCACCACGCCCTCTCCAAGCCACTTCAGCAAGACACCCTAGTGCCTCAAGAAGGACTAAACTGCAGTGGAGACCCCCTGCGCCCTTCAGAGGAGCAAGACTAGGATCACAGTTTTAATCACTGTCAGAATGTTCCGTCATCTTCCAGATAGCTACTTTGCAGTGTTCATAATCCCAGGCCTCAGAAAGGAGGCCCATGCCAATTTGCATGGCTGCTATTTAAGGATGAAGCCCAAAAGGTATACATATGCTCCAACATGGCTGCAATTTTAGCTGTTCAGAGAACACAGCAAGATAAATAACCATGCTATGAGAAATTACAGCATTATGTACCGCAATAAATATGACAAATGATAGGCCAGATATTCATTGGCTCATAACAGTTGGCAGGCATAACCATCTGTGGATCCAAAGTTCAAACTATTTGTTTTCTCTCCTGCAGCTGCCTTGATATTTCTCCTCTGCAGCTGGAGGCCCTGGCCTGTAAGGTAGGCTGTGCAACCTTGGGAAACCTTGGACCTTGTTAAGTTTTCATTCCGAATTGGAAGTATTGAAGCAAAAATACCAAACTGAGAGAGAGAGAGAGAGAGAGAGAGATTTGATGCCCCGTCTTAATGTAGAGAGCATTTTTACTTGCTAAGAATCTGAAGGCAGGGAAGGCAAACCTGAGGATAATTAAGAAAAATGATGGTGTTCAAAGAAATAAATCTTCCATGTCTCGCATTTATTTATTGATTAAACAAGCAACCTTACTATGGATTTAAGTTCCTGCTTTTGTCACCAGAAAGGTAACATTGAAGTCCGTTATTTCATTATGTAGAATGCTATTCTCTAGTTCTCATTAGTATCTAAACCCTCAGCTTGTTTGAAATCTCACATCTTATACCATGAATAAGAGAAATCCTAATGAGCCCTGATATCACCACTGCAAAACCTGCCCATTTAGACCTGGGCTCTGCTCAGGAGTAGACGTGAACCTCCAGTGAAGAAACCGGACAGTTTGCAGTTGCAAATCTGTGCTAAGAGACATGAACTTTTAAAACAGGTGTCCTTCTAAACATAGTCACTCCCTAGTCTTGATTCTTTCTGCTAAGATGTAAGAAAGTTTGTCATAGGAAGGTGGAAAAAGTGTTTTCTCAGGCAATGAAAGATGCTAGCAGGATTCCTTTTAACAAGAATCTTTTCCCCCAGTTTCTAACCCAAGAGTGAGAACCCAGTGCAGGACAATGGACATTCTCATTATTAGGTATTTTGTTTTTTTAATGAATGCTTCCTGTTTCAACACCTATTAAAGTAAAGCAAAATGATCACACTCTGAAGCAAAATGTTTTCCACCCCTCCCCATTGTACTCAAAACTAACTCCAAACCAAAAATGTCATCAAGACCATATTTTAGAAAAATAGCAGCTGCTGGATTATGAGAGAACTGTACTTTCATTTCTTACCCACTTACCATGCCATCAAATGGCTGTTGCCACAGAAATCAGTAGTATTTATTGACCAAATATGCATTGATATCGTCTATATAAGAAGTAGTAAGAATAATTTGTATGCACCAGCGGTTGGAGGTAAATCAGACATGGCCCTCTCTTATTGCTCCCCATCCATGAGGATGGATCTGTCTGCTGTAAGCCAGAGACACAAGAGACACAGGCAGGGCTGGGGAAATCCAAAGACATGTCCACGGGGAGCTTCCCTGCAGAACCTGAGACTGACAGGAAAGCAGAACTTGACCCTGCAGACTTAGAAAGCCCAAGGCCACCTCAGAAAGCAGAAGATACCCAGACCAAAGCAGAAAGTTAGGAGAAGGCTTTGAGCCCAGTAGGCTGAGAAAACAAGCAGAGGGTGGACAAGCAAAACAACATCGATAGTCAATTTTTCCATAAAGATCAGCTGAGCATTTTCCTTCATGTATTTCTGACATTCTTCAGGACCCCAGGGAGAGAGTAGTTAACTAAATAGACTGAACTAGTCTCCCACAGACTTGAGTTCTAGGGAGAGATACAGGGAAAAGACTGATGAATCACATCTCAGATGGATTTCAGTTGTACAAGTCAGTTTAGATCTGAAGTGGTCCCCAAAGACTCATGTGTTTGGAAGGTGAGTGGACTATGAGGGCTCATAATGACTCACCGTTAGGAGGTGGAGCCTGAACATGACAAATGTGTCAGTGCAGGTATGGCCCAGAAGGATTTCTGTCCCTTCCTGGATCTTCCCTTGACACTCTGCTTCTTGGCCACAATGAGGTGAGCAGCTCCTCTCCACCGGGCCCCTCTGCTATGCCATCCCACCTGGGACCTGGCTAAGCTGAGGCTGAAAACATGAGCCACAATAAACCTCTCCTCCCTTGCATTTTTTATCCACCAAGGAACAGAATGACTAAGCTAGAGTTCGTTGACATATCACAATTAATGATCACAATAAGTATATAGGATGGAGGCTATAAAAGCTATTAGGGACATTTCTTGAGTAAAAAATGCTTCTAAGCAGACATTTAGAGTAAGTAAAGGGTAAATTAAATGTCCATCTCAGGGAATTATTATCCAGGCAGAGACCCTGGGACAAGTTGCATCTAGGATGGTTGGGGGAATTAAAGGCAATATTGGCTAGGCAAAGGCAAAGGAGACAGGAAATGGGTACCAGAGCCTCAACCCGGGAGATTTGAGTGGTAGGCTACATTAGATCTGTGGGAAGAGAAAACATGGCAGGCTTTAGAACAGAGGAGTGACCTGACCTAGCCACCATGTTGGGGACGAGGACTGACTGCTGTGCGGAGGGCTAACAGGAAGGGATGAGGAATAGGAAGTGGTGAGGAATAGGAAGTGATGAGGAACAGGAAGTGGTGAGGAACAGGAAGTGGTGAGGAGCAGGAAGTGATGAGGAATAGGAAGTGATGAGGAACAGGAAGTGGTGAGGAACAGGAAGTGGTAAGGATGGCATTTGAGAGACCACAAGAAAACACCACTCCCTGTATTCAGGTGGACAAGAAGATTGTGGATATGGTTGATGGTGGCTGGCATGAGGAGCATGTGACAAATGTGACTGACATAAGGGCAGGAAAAAGTTGGAAAGGGCTTTCATAGAGGGCTTATGCCTAGTGGAGCTGATCAAACATTTCCCTCACAGAAGTTTAGCTTACATATATGCAAGTTGAATGGATGCAGATACACAATTATATTATCCGAAATGTATAAACAGCAGAGTTAGCTGGAATTATTTAGAAGTTCCAGCCATAATGTCAGTTTCAGCAAGCAGGGAAGATGTCTCAAGTGACTTCACTGACATTGCTAGTGACACTGCACCAGAGCACAATTTTGGGATTCCAGCTCTCAGTTCACAGTTCAAATAATTCCCAGCCTTAAAAGCCAATTGCCCTCCTCTGTTGCTGTAGTTAATAAGAGCTGTCAGGAAGGAGAATGTCTTTGTGTAACAGCGCCATTTCATCCAGTTTCCTGGTAAACCCAGCATAAACCCTTTCTGAGACGACGCCTAAGGAAATGGGTGTCAGCAGCTGTTGCTGATTGGAGGCACCAAGAAGGAGCAGGGAGTGATGGATGGCCATTTCCTGCCACCAGGAGTGATCTGTGTGTGCCCTGTCCTTTCAGGGACTTGGGGATAGAGTGCCCCTCACTCCTGGTACCCTCTCCCTTACTCCCTCAGGGCAGCCTCCAATTTATTATTCCACTTCTGCCATCACAGCTTCCTGTTGCTATTAACATACGTTATCATGTCATGGGACAGGTGCTGGCTGCGTGTTCTGGGATCTTGACGGGCTCATGACTGATAAACTCTTACTGCCTCCTGGGTAGACCTGCTGCAGCAGCCACCGCCGAGCAATTGGAACAGACTACGAAAACCAGTGTTTCCAAATGCCTGCAGCAACCTCCAGGTCACTTTCCTTCCCAGACCCAAAAATTCAAAAAAAAAGAAAAGGAAAGAATCCACCAGTATAATGTGACAAGAAATGTAAGGTGATGTGTCAAAAATAACAATGCAGGTCAAACTGGCATTTGTTGCTCTGAAAATGATGAGCTGTTATCCCTTCCCCTACAGCTGCTTTTGCTCCTCCAAGAAAAGAAAAAAATTCAGTATTAGTCATTATCTTGCCAGGGCAACAGAATATGAGAATTTTTCTCACTCTGCTATGATGGCCCCAGAACAAAATAAAGATGACCATTATTTTTAAGGTGTGACATTGTCCTTGGAAAACAATAATTCCATTCACAAGAAAGTCTTTGAAGATAGATTGATTTTGAACAGCAATTCCATTCACATAATTCCATTCACAAAATACTTTAAAGTGCTGCTTTTCAAGCTTTAATGCACATATGAATCACCTGAAGATCTCGCTAAAAATTAGATGGTTCAGAAGGTCTAGGATGACTTACGATTCTGCATTTCTAATAAGTTCCCAAGTAAAAGCCACTGCCATGGATCTTTAAATCTTATTTGCTGTACAAAGACATTAAACTATTGCTGCGTTATAGTTATCATTATTCTGTGTTTTTTGGCGTTTTATAAAGTGCAAGTTTCCACCAGATTTGGATTTTGACCAAGACCCTTGCTGCACCTGCATGTAAAATTTCTGATGTGCTAGTATGTGAGTATTTCAACTTTTTGATGATTATGGATGCCCAAGCGTTACTGTTCCCAGAGACACTGGCAATCTTTAATCATGATTCATGCTACGCATTTTATTGCTAATATGCAAGTCACTTTGCTGATCCATTCATGTGGAGACATTTTCTTTCTCAGCCCTTCAGAAAGTTAGTAATTAAATTCTTAGAAATCCCCCAAGCAAGAGTTAGATTGCTTAAGATACACTTTATTTCTTTAGAAAAATTAATGCTCTCACAATCACCTTTCTCGAGGAGACACACACACACACACACACACATGTGCTATTTTACTTGCTCCTTGGTATGTGAAAGCTATGAAAGTTGTGGAAGAGAACTCAGAATAGGAAAAACGTTACTTTACATTTTGATTCAGATCCTGTAATTTCAAAGAAAGCCTTTGAAGATAGATTGATTTTGATAATTTCCTGCCTTCCACTTAGCATCACCTGGAGCCAATCAAGAGAAATCAGAATATCTAGCTCTGACTCTTGGGTGGGAAGCAAAACAACACCTTTATATTTTAAACTTCAGTGTTTCTGAAATTGAGAGGCTGAGAGGCTGAGAGGCAGAAAGTTCTGGCTCCATCCCTGCACATAAAGAAGAAACACACCATTTTGTCCACAGAAAGATTCGAATCAGATTGGTGACCCTGGTGGTTCCCGCTGCATGTTATTCTAAGAAGAATCCGCCGGTCAAGCCAAACCATGCCCCATGCTTTGCTTTGCAGATAAGCACCCTCCAAAGTCTGTGGTTGAGAAGATTCCATTTCCTTAAATCCTACGCCAATTTTAAGATTCTCAATTTATTTTCAGATTGCAGAGTTGGGATGGTATGTGGGGATGCAGGAGGATATATTGCTCAATTGTCATTTAACCATACATAAATTAAATGTCTGCATAAAAAGGAATGCATTTTACAATTTTCAAATTGATGAAAGTTTTATGGGGAGATGTAATGAGAATAAGGATGTATTTTATGCAGGAGGGAATGCTGTCTGGCATGAGCACCAGAGACAAGGATTTAAGGGCCTAGGGTTGAATCAGTGCAACACAGACAATGCCTTCAGGCACGGATGCTTCAAGGTCAAAAGACTCACAGTGCTTGCTACTTCCTTTAAGCTGCAAAGACGCTCCAGTTCCAGAGGGCAGGTCCCCTCACGTTTAGCTGCGTGAACTTGAGCACCTGATCTCGCTGATGAAAACGTAATGTAGAGCTGACGTCTCATAAGGAGGTGCCCAGCAACTGGACATCACAGCCAGAATACCTGCCCTTGAGACGTATGTGTGACCCTCAGCAGGGTGCGTAGCTTCCCTGCATGCCTCTGTCTTTATGCAAGAAGACAGTCATAGTACATGTGTCATGGTGCTGCAATGACAAGTCATTTCTATAATGCACGGAATCAGTCCCATAAGTGAGTGTAAACACTGTTACAAATCAATGAATGGTGAAGTGAAGTGGGTTGGTGGGCACATTCTCTGGGTTCACATGGCTTAGTTTGTCCCTGTTCTGGGCATTTATTAGACCATCTGAAGACCAGGTAGCGCCCATAATACTATCTACCATTAAATCAGTGGTCTGGGGCACGTCACTAGCCTACTCATAGCTCAGTTTACTGCGGGAAGAAAAGTATTTCCCGGAGGTGATGCATATGAGCTGCCTCCCCTACCCAAGTACAACTCAGCATTAAATGTGATAAGTGGTCTTTAACCCTCTGAAAAACAGTTAGTACAAGAAAAGGGCAAAGAAAGGAAAGAAAACAAAGAATTCTGCTGCGTCACACCCGCGGTGTTCCTCCAGGTGAGCATGCACACATTCATCACCCCTGTCTGGGCCCAGCCATCCATCACTTAGGAGTCCTCTCCCAGGACTGTCACAAAGCCCAGATTGGACTATTTAGCTCACACAAAAATAATCTTCCTCTGCTGCATGTTTTTTACCACACAGTACTTGATGATAACACCTTCCATTTATAGTGGACGTTTATGTTTTTGCAATGCCTTTCACACCCATTATTTTATTTAACTAGGCATCTTGTAAAAGGCTCATTTGTCTTTGACGAGGCAGCTTTGGAGAAATTTTCAAATTCGATTTTAAAGCGTACTTTCGCTGCTGCCAAAAGTTGTCGCTGAAGACAGAATTTCCACCAGGGATTCCTCTCAAGTGACAAGCAGTGGCCTCTGCCTGTCCGCTTATTCACCGCAGAGGGCAGAGCCACGGTGACAGTAAAATCATTCGCATTTCTCCCCTTTCGCTTCTCTCTGTTTCTTTCTGATCCTATGTCACCCATTAATCTGAGGACACCCTTACTTAAAGTAACTTCTGTGTTCTCACATAACCCAGTACCCCACACTGGGAGCTGGTCGCTATGGTGATATGCCACCTTTTAGAGATCGATGCCAAACTGCAACCCCAAACCCACTTACAGACTGCAGAGTGCGACGCTGCAAATAATCCTATGTAATGAGGTTTAGTTTAGAAAAACAAAATCCTACGTTAACATCTTTTGTCTTAAAAGAAAAACACAATAACGCATGAGGCATGTGACAAGCAAACAGTCAGTCAGTGTGTGATCTGAAGACCTGGACATTCAGATCTGTGGTGACCACAAGGGACAGCCACCTTCTTCACACAGGACTCATGACCCAAAGTCATGACATAGCTACTTTACCGCTCCACTCATTCTCCACATGGCAAGGAAATTACCCAAACCATCATCTTCTGAGTGTTTGGCAAGTGTATTAGTTTGAAGGACTCATTCCTCATGGTGCTTATTGATCTGCCTGGAGACCGAGATATACCCCAGGTTCCAGGACACACTCCTCTCCATCACAGTGCTCTCTTAAGCCTTTGTGTCCGCCCAGCCTAGGATCCAGCCGCTGACGACCCACTGGGATTTAAAAGACATCATTAAGGATGGTCCCATAGACTCTAGTATTTCCGTCTTCTACACGGAATGTAATTTTCGCACTGATCTTCATGAGCAGTTTGTGAACTCAGACACATGAATTCGTTGTCTAGCTTTGGAGGGAGATAGAGATGACGTGGAACAAAATCTGCATACCACACCAACACTTTACAAAGTACTTCTGAATTTTTTTCTCTTGGAGGAAAAGAATAATATCTGTGGGGAAATATGAAGATGGCAATTTTAATAGATGTGGAAGTGTACAGCTCTACTTAGTCACCACGCTCCCTTTGACTAAACTATAACAGCAAAACTCTAGGAAGAGCCTAGCGTTTGCATAGGCCTTCCGCTCACCAGTGTGTTTACATCCCCAGCCTTCTGTATTGTTTTCATTATATCATACTGCCTAATAAATTGTCAGTAATGTACCGGCTTAAAATATTTATTATCTGGAGTATCACATGATCAGTGAAGGATGGCAAATTCCTGTCAGAATAACTCACCCCCATTGATTTTGTGCGAAACAGACTTTGCTTTTTATTATCTGGCTCTGGAAGGGGGAAAAAAGTAAAAAGTTCAATCTTTCTCTATTTCTCTATTCCTCCCTGCCAATATCACTGTCAAAGAGTATAAAACGTTTCTGGAGAAGCCTTCTCTACCTCCTCTTACTATCTAAAAAATGGTTTTTGCAAAAAAATTATGTTATCTGAGGAGCAATTTTCTTTCCTAAATGGGAAGCAACTCATTGTTAAAGCAGATTATGTCACAATAAACGAATATAACTTAAGGTTTTGTTTTCCAAAATTTCAACAAATTAAAAATGTTTTAAAATGCAATAATGGCAAAAGAAAACACGCACAAATGTATTCTTACCCTTTGAAATTAATTTTTGTTAAAATTGTGGAGGACATGCTGGAGTTACAATGTGCTATGCTATCTTATTTGTTCTGCTCAGTGCATTAAATTAAATATTTCTAGTAGATCTATATCAGTCCTTCAGAGATGAGCATCAAAAAGTTGTAGCTTGTATGCAATGCAAGATTGCCATTTGGTAGTAAGTCTAGGAAGAGAGAAGAACACCCTTCAGGTATCACATGTCATAGACACGTTACGTGACCAAGAGCACACTCCAGACTATCGAGGAAGGTGTGACTCCCTCACTGCAGGGAAATGGGATGCTTAGGATAATGTCTCCTTATCTGGCCCACATCTGAAGATGTATTTTAAAACTGAGTATTAAAGAAACATAAAATGGAGCAACCCATTCAGGACCCCTCCTGTCTCTCAGCAGCTATTCCTATTCCTTATTCTCTATTCCTTTCCTCTAACAAATTTTCCTACTCTTAAAAAAACTAATAAAAGGCCTAAAAAACATAGTAAATTTAACCCCCTGGGAGGGTAAGAATTCCAAAGCAATAGAAGACATGTGCATAATGGTTAGTTACTTTATGAGACAAACTTTTAATTTCCAAACATTTAAAGGGAACATTAATGTAATCTTTAAAATAAACTATTTAGGGTTATATTTCACAAAATTCAAGTGCACCAAATGTTACACACAAGGTTTTGGGAAAGCTTCTGTTTAGTAAGAAAAATATTAAAACTCTGTGAGGATACTGAACAAGTACATGAGCAGATTTTAAAAACAAATACTAAGGATCCACTAAATAACACAGAAAAATAACGGTCAACCCTTCATATCTATAGGTTTTGCAACAAAATGATTTAACCAATCTTGGATTAAAATATTTTTCTAACACAGTGGCAGACTGAATGTGTGCAGACTCATTTTTTTCATGCCGTTATCATCTACACTATACACTATAACAAGTATATACATAGTATTTTCATTGTAGTAGGCAGTGTAGGTAATCTGGAGAAGATTCAAGGTATCCAGGAACATGAACATAGGAGAGAAGCAAATAATAGACCTTGTTATATAAGGTGACTTGAACATCAGCAGATGTTTTTTCCTGTGGAAATGCTGGAGCCAAATCCCTCATATACTAAGAGACAATTGTGTTTTACCAGTAAACAAAAAATGCTAAATTAAAAATATATTTTTCAACTATCTTAACAGGTTTTAAAACTAAAATATTTAGTTTTGTTGAATATGTGAGGAGAAAACCAATCTCCAATATTGTTCCATGTATATATATTGCTATAATCTTTCTTGAAAGCAGTCTGGAAATAGATAGAAAACCTTAAACTAAAATTAGACGCTTTAACTCCATAATTTCTCTTGTAGGAACCTAGTGACAATAGAAAGCATTTATGTACCAGAATATTCATCATTGTAGTATTTCATAGCAAATTTTCTAACACTGAAGGAGCAGTTTTTTTAAATAGCATATTAATGAAAGACTTATGCAATTATCTTAAAATTGTAATTTGATGGAATAATTCATGACCTTGTACTACTTTCTCCACATGTTAAAAAACCCCAAAACTATCAAGATACATAAGTAAATAATATTATCTCAATTTGTATGAAAAAGAATATGAATTGAAGCATTTAAAAGCCAGCATTTTCATAATTATTTACCTCTGAGTGATGACACTGTAAATGATTTTTATATTTTCTTTCTATTTTTCCATTTTCTATAATGACTATGCATTACTTTTATTCCTCGGGAAAGAAACAAAATTGCAATTTTGTATTTAGTGATAGAAATATACTTAAAAGAGGAAGACTTTATGAGATCATTTAGAAAACTGAATTCAGAACCTACATAAGCAAGGGACTCAACTACCTCTAGTTGACTTAAAACTTACCAAAAATAAATTTCCACTATGACATGTGCAATCCATGTTGAGAGGCAAATCTCCCTAGGTCTCTCCTGTTCCTACTTACCATTATTCTTCTGCAGTATACTTATCGAATGAAGAGTCTTAGAATATATAGCTGTCTCCCTCCAAAACAAAGCACAGACATATTTATTGCCCATCATAAAAGGCTTAAATTCACTAAATTCTGGGTTCCAATTCTATATCCTGTGACACAATCACTGATAGAGAAGTGTCGTCTGACACTCTTCACATCACCCACTGAGAGTTAGGACAAACAGCTGGCTATGAAAACTGCAGTGAGAAAATAAGATTCCTCCACCATTGACCCAGAAGACTTCTATCTTCTACAACCACCCATGAAGCCATAAGAAGCTAGCCTGTTATCTTTTAAGTAGGATAAAGTCTTAAATTCTTCTTAACAATTATCTGATTAAACATAAACATCCTTGGCTCTAAACATTTATTTTATATTAAAAAGGATAGTATTTTAAGATTTATAAATAATTTGCAATTTATTATGTGAAAAGACTTATAAGATTCTTTGTTATGAACAAGTCTGGATAGAGAAGAGTATCAACATACATGGCTTTACCAGTTGAGGTTAGTAAAGAGTGGTACACATAAAACAGGAAGGCAGAGCCTTTTGCAAAAGAACTGGGAACAACAGACCACAAATGAGCAGGGTGACCTTGTATATTATTGTCACTTTGGAATTTGAAAGAGTGTCATGGAGTGATGAAATAAAGTATAATAGATTTACAACAATATAATAAATGGTAAAATTACAAAATAAGGGTGTGCTGACTACACTCTTCCCTGTCACAGAACTGCTCACCTCTTCCTCATTTCCCAGATACAGAGGTCTCATTCTCTGATGGTAACAGTTAGGGTGGAACTCCATCTTGATTGGCTTTGGGCTGTGCCTGAAAGATTGGAAGTACCACGGACTGAATTCCCTGAAATCACGAACCAAGTTAAACCTCTCCTCCTTTAAGTTAAGGGTTTTGAGTACTGTGTCTGGGCAATGGAAAACCAATATAGAAAATCAGTACCAGAAAAGTGGGCCCATTGCTCTAACTGCCTGTCCTTATGGTTTAGAAGTCTTTGAACTGGTTTGTAAGAGAGATTTGGGAAGGTTGGAAGATACAGGATAGAGAAGCCTTGGAATGTTGTAAGTGAAGCACGGTGGATGATTCTGATTGGAGTTCAGAATATCACAGTGCTGATAAGAAAGCAGACAGTAAAAGCTAGGCTCAAGTGGTTTCCATTGGGAACAAGAACTACAAGGACTAGAAGCTATTTGTGTTAAACTGGAAAAATACAATCTGCATACATTTTGCCCAAATCCTAAGTCTTGTGGAAAAGTAAGATTAAGGGCAGTGCACTGGCGGAAGGAATTTCAAGACAGGCCACTGCTGGTTGCTTTAAGTCAGATTTATAGTAATAAGGAAGGGAAAAAGTAGATCAAAATTTTTGAAAAACTTAAATTTTACATGTACACCTATCCTTTCTGTATTAGAGGGAAAAACATAACAAACCAAGACAAAACAAAACAAATTCCTAGAAAAACACAAAATAAAAAAGACATATAAACAACAATAGCAAAGAGCCCAGAACACTGACAGTATAGGCCTTCAAAACAAGATGGAACGAGCATAACTAGGGTTGTTATTTTACATAATGATCTTCAAGAGTTTCTCAGATCTACACAATAATATGCACAATTGTTTCAATCCTCTGAATGTTAACTATTTTGTTCCAAGAACTTATAGAGTTTGTAGCACAATCATCTTAGCTATCTTAGGTATGTTTATATACTTTTAGACATTTTTTGTTTTCCCTTCCTTTTTCTTTTTCCTCATTTTCCCTGAGATATTATTTTTCCCCTTTAAGCAGATTCTTGTCCTTTAGATGAGTGAACAGCTACTTTGAAGAAAAAGAGACACTAAGGTACCTAGTGATGATTCTGTAGTGTCATGATGTAAAATCCAGCAATACTATTATTCTTTGTTCAGAGTGATTCTAGTCTGTTTTGTTTTGTTTAATTTCAACACACATGAAGGTATGGACAGCTATTTTGAAGAGAACGAGAGACACTATGACAGCCATTGTTGGCTTCTCTATTGTCTGATCTTGAAGACCTAAAATGCCTTCATCATCCTGTACTGATGAGTTCTATACTATTTTGATTTGTATGAATTCATTGTATGTGAAGATATGGACAACTATTTGGAAAAAAACAAGAGACAATATGATAGATAGTGAAGATCTCCAGTTGTCTTGCTTTGAAATCTATGTCTCTTACATTGTTATCTTATGATCTGTTTTGTTCTGCTTTGTCATGGTTAATTTTACTCTCCTTAAAAATAAAAAAAAAAACTTAAATTTTGACTCAAAAGAAACACATGTAAATTGGGGACCAAAAAACATTATAATTGCTTAAGAGAATAGTTCCATTTTTAAAAAATCAAGTGCTATGCACAGGAACAAAAAGAAAGATGCCTTTAGGCTAACTCAGAATTCAGCAAGATCCCATGCTTCAAAGACTCAAGAGTAAAAAAGTATTAACATTCCGAGCAGCCCTAGGACCCCTACTTGTGAAGGCCTTCCCAGGGAATTAGTTCCTTGGGGTTCATTTTACTGTGCTTAGTCATCCAGGCACTCAGAGGCCACTGCAGCCGTCGTCCAAGGGGCCCTGGCTACTGCTCCAGGTGACACCAACCTTGACACCCTCACATGATGCTGCAGTTACTAGTATGCAGAATGCAACTGTTCTAGGGTCAGGGAGGCTTCTGCCCAGTCATCAAAGGAAGACCTGAGAGCCAGGCAAGGAGCCTCTAGAGGGAAGTGCATGAAGCTGTGGGAATGAAACCAAAGGTGCAGGGAAGATCCAAGGAAGTCAAATGTACTGGTAATGTGAAACATCTACCAAGGAAAGATGCAGGCAATGAGTGAAGCCAACCCAAAAAACAGACCAAATTAGGATACAACCAGTAAGCCCACAGGCACAGACCATCCAAACTCTGGAATTCACATCTTATTACCATGTGCCCACATACTGAATACCAAGCTACAAGATTTAACATTTTCCCTGCTGGTTTTTTACCTACTTTCATTTAATTGTTTTCTTCCTTTTTGGAATAGGAATGTTGATCATATGCCGCTGTACTTTGGGTTTGTAAAGTTTGCTTTTTTTTTTTAACAGAGGTTCATGGCTAAGTGTTCCCCTTGAGTCTGGGAAGAAACATTGACTTGATCTTTGGCAAAATGCTGACATTGAAAAATGCTAAAACTTTTGAAGCATTGAGGAAGGAATCATTGCATATCTGGTTGTATGGAGTAGAACCATGTTACGTGAGGAAGAATTATGAATATGGTATTGTATTTATTTGGAGATTAGGTAGGGTTTAAGGAGATGTGGTCAGGTATGAACTTGACAAGGAGTGGAATGTGTGAAGTGTTGATTTGATTGGCTTTGGTATCACCATGGGGATTGGTGAAGCACATTTCTGGTATATCTGGGTGGGTCATGGAGGCATGACTTTGGGTCTTGATATAGTCCCAGGCCCTCTTTCTCCCTGGCACTGTTACACTATTCTGTTTCCTGACTACCATAAACTAAAATCTTTGCACCACCATGCCTTTCTGCCTTGGTGTTTCTGTCTTTGCAGCCAGTTGACCATGAACTGAGAAAGCTGAATAATACAGAGGAGGTCAGCATGCATCCTTAGCAATTGAGCTGATACAATATATAAGGTCACACACAAAATGGAGAAGTAGTCTTTGGGAAGAAATGGGGGTATGTGAATGGATGACCATGTAACTTATTGACAAACTTTTATTATGAAATAGTGTCACTGGATGATGAAACATATAAGGCATATGAGAATTGTGGAGGACCACCTGGATGACTGTCCTTGAATTAACGGCAATCACCTCCATTTTGGTTCAACTTGGCCCTGTCTTCATGTACTGATATGTACAGAGCTGGCTAAGCTGTTTCCTTTTCCTTTCAATTGGCTCTAAGCAATGTTAACAGGGCTAGCTGAGGAGCTGATGCATAATCTTTGAAGCTAGATGACAGCAGCTGATTCCCCACCCCATGACTCCCTAAACATGGTTGAGCCCAGCCTCAAGATGGGAGGCCATGACTTCCCAGGGCACAAAAGTTTGCACATCAGAGCTGAAGCACCACCATCTAAACATTAGATGCTACCTCCATTCTGTTATGCAGATTGGCCTTGCTGCATATCCTTCTCTCTGCACATTGCAGAGGCGCTTCCAGGCCTGCTACATAGCCCAGCTCATGGTACTCAAGTATCTCCTGCCATTCTCACAGTCGCTCATCCTCAAACCCTACCTTCTCCATGAATTAACAAAATCCAGGTTAGGTCCTGGGCTGAGGCCTTTGTTCCAATGAGCCTTCATCCTGGTGAGACTCAGTACCTCTTTGGCCCCTGGTAATTACAAATACATCTTAGTGTCTTTATTCCCACCATGGGTTGCACTGGAAGTGGTAAATTGAAACTGACTCACTAGAATGCCAGTAACATTTCCATGAGATTATAAACTTAAACTTCCCAGACCACAAGGATGGGAAAGGGATCTCTACAGAGAATTACAACATGTAACAAATGGCAAAACTACTGAAACAGGGTGTGCTGGCTACCTGATGTCCATGGCAGAACTGCTTGGTTCTTCCTAGTTTCCCACACCTGGAGACCCCGTAGCTTGACCCAAAAGAGCCACCTCCACAGTGCAACAGTGCGGTGTAAGCCAGTAACACTGACACATTGTCAAGCACAGGAATTTCAGGTAGCGTAACACAGAAGACTGTTTTTTATATTCTCTAATAGCATATTTTGTTAGCAGCCACTACTTGGATGCTTTGTAAAGGAGAAAATAATGTGCTTTTGAGTAAAATATTTTCCCCAGTGGAGAAATTTATAAGGAAAAGTAAGTAGAGTCTGCTTGCAATCAAATTCAGTTCCCTTCTGTTTTTAGGGATCTGATGCTTTCTGCGTCAAGCAGGACGGGCCCCTGGTGCCTTGGTGACCACAGCCGGCTCAAACCAAGGCTGTGGTTGGACCAGACACCCACATCTATGCTCCCACAGTTGGCCTTCCTAACCTATGCATAGGTTTTGTTTAAAACAAGCTATTGTTTAAAATGAAAAAAAAAATCAGTACATCAATTAAATGTTTTTCTCATAAACCATCCAAAAAGTGAGAAAATAATGCAAGAGGGTTCTTTAAAGCAGTTAATTCAACTGCACCGACTCATAAGCATAAGCAGCTACGTGGTGACAAGTGCCTCAGAAGGGAACACACACTTGAAGACTTGAAAACCTCGGTTCTTGAAAATTCCACAAGTGCTTCACCTTTTTGTAATCTCTAAATTAGGTAAACATGAGCGATAGTATTTCTAAGAGCATTCTTTACTCCAAAAAAAATTTTTTTAAGTAAAATCAAATTGAATCTTGATGAAAATGACCTTCATGTGGATAGGGAAATATCAGCTCATGGGACCAAAGTCAATTAAGACATGTTGAAAATATCCTGGTGTTTACTTAGCATTATTTTAATTGTAGTGTTTTACCTGCATTAATCTTGGATAAAGCTGTTTATAATACTGGATTGCCCCATCTCATGCCAAAGTTAACTAGGTCTTTTCCCTTCTTTGTTTACAAGAAAAGGAAAAGCAGAAAAGAAAAGAAAGCAAATAGGAAACTATTGGAGTCCCACACGGCATGTGAATCCAGTTAACACAATTATAATGCCCGATTAATCTTAGCAACATGAGTGATGAATCATTTCTCCAGGTGTCTTTTCTAAAAGAGAGTAAATTTAGCTCCAACATTTGGTTATTGTCTTAAACCAACTGTAATCTCAGCAGATCAATGGAGGAGCAAATAATTGAAGCCAAATCTATATTCAAAAACAGTCTATCCCTAGTTGCTAACACAGCACACTGACTGCCTTGAATACCAAGCTTTCTAGGTAATCCTGAATTCCATCATTTGAGAATGATGACTGAATTCCATCATTTGAGCCCCTCTTCAGGTCTTGATGTGATGGTATCTCCTGCCATCTACTGATAGATAAAAAGGATAAAAACAACTTCTCTAAATCATTTGGCCATTATATCAATGGTCAATGACAACTGATCCATTGTGTCTTTTGTTTGAATATGGAAAACTACCAAGTACATCAGGGCTTTTACATCCAAAAGCTAGCAGTAACCTTGATACCCTTAGAAAGCTTTTGCTTGCATTTGTGACATCTTACATTTGAAAGCATTGTGGTGTAGGAAGGAATATCACTGGGTTTGGAGCGACATACTCTGGGTCTTATGCCAGCTCAACCAAAGACCCACAAGCTTGTTCCAAGCTTAGGTTTCTTTTTCTAAAATAAAAGTGTCAGGATCGGGGTGTACCTCCTCCCACTTCCAAGATGTTGCAAGTTTTCCAGCGCATTTGAGTTCTTAGCCCAAAGAATGGGCCACTTGGTTTTATAGATAGTGCAATTAAAATGCAGAGTGTCCTTGGTCACTCCTCTGCCTCTGCAGAAGGCATCTCTCCTTTTGCCTGTCATATCGAAATAGCTCACATCCAACTTGTCCCCAGGACCCGGCACCCTAGGAGCCTCTGCTACACCTCCTCCTGTTGACACCTTCACCATGAAAGATGCTACATTCACACACAAAGTTAGCATGGGAGTAGCGATTAATATCTGAGTTAAGTGACCTTGACAGCTGGTCTGCAGCTGACCCCCACTCCCGATTGGGAGATGGATAAACTTGATGTTTTCTAACCTTTGAAGAACAGTCTGTCCACGACTCTCTACTTATCTGAGGGTTATTTATTTGCTAGCTTCAAATGTCTAGGACACCACTGAGAATCAAAGATGGACAAGAAAGTTTTGGAGGAGCATTTTTAAAGGTCTCCAAAAAGCAGAAATGCATGTCCCCAGGCACACATTTACAGTTCATGCGCTTGACTTTCAAGAGTTTCTTCTGCCCTCTTCAAAAACCAGGCAGCACCAAATATAAACACGGTGCTAAGCTCAGCCAGGTTGAGTTTTTGCTCACTGCCATTTAGAGACAGCAAATTAGACACGGGGACAGAGACTGTGAGAGGCACTATGGGAAGGAGAATATCTGATGGTCAACAGGGAGGTGAAAAATGTACACTGTCTTAGCTCAGTCTTCCCAGAAAGCACGGGAGTGTGCAATTCGGGTTAGAAAGATTAGTATCAAGATGTATTAAAGTAACAAGTGGTCAGAGGCCTTAAAGATATAAGTTTTAGATAAGAAAAATTCACTGTGCAGATTTTTTCCCCATTTTAAATGATGGTTAAAAAGATGAAGCATACCCATGGGATAAAAAGGGCAGGAAATGGGGTACGGCTAGGTTCTTTCTTGGCCAAAATTTTCAACTGAAAATGGTTGATTCCAGTGAGCATTCCTAGCCTGCTCTGACCCCCACACTCCCCATGGATAGATGATTAAAGATGATGCGGGGTGATGAAGGTCACATCGTGTGCACCGGGGAGTGGCTTCAATAGTTCCAGCTCTTCTCCATCAGCAGCACTGGTCGTGGCCACAACACCACCCAGGGTAACAGAGCTGTAGGACTGAGTGGCCCTGGACCCAATGACCGCTGACTGGAGCACTGTTTCAGCATGTCCACATGTCCTGGTCCCACCAAGTTTGCCAAACAACCGGAACTCATTATTTTGCTTTTTTGCTTGTTTTTGCATTTTGAGGATGTGGTAGGTTTTCTTACCTTCCCCTGGCTCTTACAAGTCATTTTCCCCTGGAGTGTGTGATTTTGTTGGTTGTTTCTCTTTTTTCCCCCATTTTTGCTATGCTTTGTACATGTTTACAGTATGTAGTGATCACATTTCTTCCAGGGCGTTGGTACAAGTACACAGCACATCTCAAGTCGTTCTCTCATCCCCTTTCCCTCCTCTCCTCCATCTCTCCATCTCCTTCTTCCCTTTTGCAAAAGATTTCCCTACTTCCTCTCCTCAGCCTTTGATTTTGCACTTGATTCATATTTTGGCTTCTCCCAGAAGAGAAACCACGTGATGTTTAAGCATGTCTGTCGCTGTTTCAGATGTGGCCTTCTTCCCTCGGGCGCTTGTCTGACAATAGCACTATTTGCCTGAATCCTGGGCAGAACCCTGCCCCTGTCTCTTCTGCCTCCTTTCTAGTGGGGCTCTGGGTTTGCACATTCACAGGAGGCAAACCAGGTGAGTCTCTGCCACACTTGACCTTCATTTGTACCATTAGTACAATCATGGGAAGCCAAGTGTGTCAGAAGAACAATAATGGGTAACAGATTGCAAGAAAAAATAAAAACCAGGGCTGTGCGTCTGCCTCCCTAGGATTTGCCCTTTCGCTGTCATGTACTGGGGTGTGAAAAAGCACAGCTTGGGAGGAATGCGGGCTCCTCTGTAAAGGTCACGGAAGTTTCCAACAGAAAGTGATGACTCATGCTCCATACATCCTGGTATTTCAGAGTGTTCAGGAAAAACGCAGTCTCGTCCAACACGCCCTTGCTTTCCATCATTTTCTTGCCAGTTCTCAGTGCTTGTGAATTTCATCACAAAGGGAAGTTCAGTGGCCAAGGTGAGGGAAACCGCTAATGTGAACAAAAGTTCAGAAGCAGGGCAGGAGGGGATGGGCCACTGCATGTTTACCAAAAAGACGGGTTTCACCCAAACACACGGATCTTTCCTCACAAATCTGCAGCTCAAATGTTTCGGCATCTTGCAAAGCAGAGTTTTAGAGGCTGCTTTTCCTCCCCAGCTATGCACACACACATTTGTACACACGCATTTGCAAGCACACACAAACATCAGCTTTGAAACCACATGGTATTTATTGTCTCAGAATTTGAAACGCATCCAGCCTTTGACCTTAACTTTGCAACACTTTCAGGAAGCAGGAATTCTCACACCCTAAGGCCTCTAGTTAAACGAGTCCATGGAAATCTCTTTCCAAAAAATGCTTCATTGTACATACTGCATACATATCATTTTTCCCTGGTCAGTGAAAACATGCAAGGTTGCACATGCCAAATCTTGATACAAAATCCTCATCTTAGCATCGAGCAGTATGCCCACATAACAAACAGGCAAACTGGAGAGGTCAGTTTGCCATCTGCATGTGAGTCTAGGGAACATGAACTAAACGACATTCCCCTCACAGAGCGGTAGGGAAGCAGTCAGCTCCAATGTCTCTCTGTCTCTGTATCTTAGGACTCAACATTGAGCTTCCAGGGGAGAGTAGGACTGGCCAGCTTTCAGTTCTTTGACACCACTGGGTCAAGGAGAGGCCAGGATTCTCCATGGAGGGCACCTCCCATGACATGTGGTAGGAGAGGTGTGAGGTCCCGTGGGAACAGGAGGTGCTGTCATCAGAGAAAATGCTGATGCATGCTGGGTAGGCAAAAGCACTGGTCTGCTGTAAGGCGAGGAGGTAACACAACACCAAAGCTCAGCTACGTCTTGGGAAGTGGGTCAAGTTGGAAAGCGAATCCATGAACACTGCTGCTGTCCCGAGCGCCCCTTCATAGGGAATGATGTACTCGCAAAGAGAAACTAAATTTTTTGAAAATAGATATAAAACCAACTTTTTTAAGGTCACGGAACAAGTTCAATTTTCACTATGTTTGTCCTCTAGAAAGGAGAGCGAGATCTTCCAAGACTCCCATCAATCCTCTGTCAAACAAAAATTGAACAAGAAGCTCCAAATTCAGGGAATTACAAGGGCTGGGGGTGTGGCTCAGTGTCCAGTGCTTGCCCAGCGTGGATGAGGAAGGGTCCTCAGCGCTGCCCAAAGATGGAGGGGGAGGAGGAAAGCAAGAGGAAATGCAACTTACGGGAAGGAATCTTCCCAGGTCTGGCCCAGCGACTTCAGCTTTGCTTCCAGACCCGTCTTTCATCCCGGCACAGCTGTAATAAGCAGGATGGTCTTCCTTATGTAGAGCAGAAGTCTGTTTACCTTTAAATCCCCCATATTGATCCTAGTTCTGCAGACTAGAACTACATGGGGAAAGAAGAAAATAACTTGTAGTTTTACCCTGACAGCTTTTTAAACATTTGAATCATGTCTACCACCTTCCTCCAAAAATAATAACAATAAAATTGATCTTGCTGCACCGAACAGCTCTACTCCCTTCGAACAGTTTCCCGAAGCATTCCGTTAACCCTTCACCACGCCTTTGACTCCGCTTTGCCCACGTACTAGGTACGCAGACAGGAACGTAATTATTTTTTCTCTTACTTCATTCCAAAACAGTTTCCAGGTGGCCAGCTGCCAGTTTACCGTACCCCTTTCAGAACTAGGACGCCCCAAACGAAACACCAGGCTCCAGAGTCGGAAAGCAAATGTAGCACATTCGGCACACTGCACAGATAGGCTGCCATATGTCACCGAGCGTTTCAGGAGCTTTGACGTCGAAGAGGAAGACCAGGCCGCAGAGCAGCCCAGACAGAGGCCTGGGTTGCGTTCCAAGACCGTTCAGTGAGGCGCAGACCTTGGCTAAGGAAAACAGCAGACGCGAAGGCTGCTTCCACACAAGACTGCTCGGAGAACATCCTAGCATCCTCACAATCGCATGTCGCCTCGCACCCCCAGGGGAAGTTGCCCCGGGAGGTGTTAGAAGAGGAAACTGCCATGAAAGACATCTTTCAGGCGCATTAGAGCTGACAGGAATCAGTTCCGACGTCAGGACTGGGTGTGTGTAGGAGCTACACAGGAACACAGGCCAGGCGCCCAATCAGCCATTCCCCGGCACCAAAACCCACCTCCTCTTGCTCTCTCGGACCCGGAGTTTTACCTGCCTTCCATGGGGGGCAGGAGGAGGATGAGGGCTGGGATGGTAAAGGGTTGTCACCACAGACAGACCTGCGAATGGGGCATCAGACGTTCATTAGCAGTACATTCTTGTGCCTGCCAGGACATGCAGCCTAGAAGCGCCTCCTTGATTTGCAGCTGAGGGTAAACTCTGGATCCGTGTGGTTTCAACTATTTCAGCCAATTCGGAGATTTAAACCTCCAACCCAGGCAGCCTCTTGTGAAAGTATGACTCTGAGAGACGACAGGAGCTGAAGTGCAATCCGTTATATCTTCTAATCAAGTGGCTCCCATAGGGTACACGCTAGGGAAGTGTCAGTAGGGGACGCTTGTGTGCGTGCCTCTGTGTCATTCATGTGTGTGATAAGTCTCTGAATCCAAGCATAATTATTTATTTCCCATAGGCAATGACCATCAATTCTCCACACCTAGTCTAAAGCTTACTCCTAAGCTCATCTTTACTATTGAAAATAATGATCTACTACTCAGTGTTCGTAGAAATGCGACCATGCAGTTTTGTTTGTTTGTTTGTTTTTCTTTAGTTGGTTTTGAACCCTGGGTTGTCAAAAGAAAACTGTCTGGAAATGCTGCGTGACGATTCTGGCTAACACCGACCGCACACAGCTTCTGCAGCGCCGAACTGGGAGGGCAGCGCTTCTCCGCCGGAGGTACGGCCCGCGCTGGATAAAAGTTTGCTCCCACGCAAACTGCAAGAGAAGGGAGCCAAGTCACTCCTCTGAAAAGCCAGCCTGTGACAAAGCTCTGTTTTGTCAAGAAGTATTCTACTTCCTGCACTACACACACTGCTACATCCCACACGCAGAACATGGGATGTCTGCAGGGTACAAGCAAGTGTAGAAAGTCACCTGCGTTTTTCTGTGTGCATGCTAAATAGGAAATTGGTGCCCTGAGGGCAGACATTCTGCTGTGTGTTTGCGTGGTCTGTCTCACTGATTTATTATCCAAAATGCAACAGAACCCAGCACATAGGTGTTCTGCAAATGACATGGTCACTGTGCCAAGTTCAATTCCAGGAAGGTATGTCCCGGGGCCCACTATCCTGCTTGTAAATGTCAGGAAGTAAACAACTCCACGCTGGTAAACAACAGCCCACAGAATAATGCGGCGATGGGTGGCCCACGAGGAACCTCAGAAGGAAATAAAATTTGGATTCATGTACATCTGAAAAAATTGTGTTGACGCTTTATGCCTAAGAAATCATCATCCATCTCTCTCTATATCATCCAAAAATATCACAGAGAGGAAACTTGTCCTCAATCGGCAGTGGGTTCCTTCTTTATGGCTACTGGAAATTTAATGCCTTCCTTCTTTTTCAAGCCTTTTTTACGAGGTGTTAAAACAAGCAGTAGGACCAGTGGAGTCCTGGTGCAAATGCAAATCTCTCCAAGTGAGGTTAGGGAGATAGAATCCTAGGAACCCCCCTGTGACCAGGGCTCTGAGCCTGGGATAGAGGGACAAGTGTGGTGGCTGGCACTGGGGCAGAGGCAGGAAGCAGAGCCCAGAGGAAGAGTCCAACAAATCCCACCACTCACCTAGAAGGGTGAAAACAGAAGAGACAAGGCCTGCTGCAGCTCCCTAACCGCTTTGTTATGTGCCCGAGTCTAACGAATAGCAGGCCTGGCAGGTGGATGAGGCGGGTTTATCCTCATGAAGATTCTACATGCAAAGAGTCAGCGTTGGTTGTCTAGTCCTACACTGTTAACGTTATTTCTGATAGATATATTAATATTGAAAATAATAATAACAATCGCTGTAAGATGTCCACGGTCAGTCTGAAGATAAGTAACACCATTGCTCTAGAAAACTCCAAGCCTCTCGTTGTTATTTGCACATCAGTAAAAATGAGAAGTTAAATAATTTAGCTATGTTTGTGTTTGCTGTAGCCGACAGCAACTCTGGAAAAATCGTTGCTGATTTGGGTTTTACACATGTGAGGTATGAAGTTTCTATTAGACTGCTTCATGGTTTGTTTGGATGACTTCACAAAAAAATCTACCATTGTATCACACTTAAAAATAAGAGAAATGAGGGAAATCTGTATTAGAGGTGTGTTTTAGAGTCCTGGGTGAAATGTTTAGCTTTCATATGGTGCTAATTTGCAGGACTAGCATGCTCAAGTTTGGTGCTAAGCAAACTTAAACTTCTGAGCCCCAGTGGAAAAGCCAGAATAAATGTGATGAGTCATTGAAAAAGCAAACGAACAAGCAGAAAGATAAGCTACCTGGATGTTAACAGTATCTGTGCTTTAGAAGTGTTAGAAGCTCTGAATCATACAGTCCTTCCAGGGTCAGCTACGATGGACAGCTGGGAAGGGACGGAGAGGGGTCAACTGCTGTCATCTAGAGGGTGCAAGGGACAGGCACAGCTCCTGGGACTGACTCCGCAAGCCTTTCCCAGGAAAATCTGATGTCCTTAACAGCATCTGTGAGTCTGGGAATTGGGAATCACTCCCAAAGGATCATCCATGGCGGCTTCCTTGTTCCTAAGTCATAATTTTATACCGAATGAAGTTGGAGCTCAGCCTTCCCACTAGAAAGCTCCACCAATGGAAAGGTGGGATTTAATCACTATAGCTCGGGAAGAGCTGAGCTAGGTTAGGAGGCCTGACTCCATCCCGGTGCCCAGCTTGCAAGACGTACGACTGTTTCCTCCACGGTTCTTCATCTGTGGAATGAAAAGGCTGAATAATGGTAACAGAAGGTGACAATCATAATAAAGATAGCCACAGGAGTAGCTGATGAGGAGAGCTTATTAGGTGCAACCTAATTTAATCATCCCAACACTCCTATGACTTCAAACAAGATCATTATTATCTGATTTACAGTTGAAAAATAAACTGAGGGGCAGAGAGTTCGTCTTCTCCCTATCAGAATGGCAAGAAGCGGTGAATTTACTGTGAAATGAGTGAAGTTAAACTTCAGGGTCTCCTATTTGCACAGGTTCCCCTCCAAGACTGTACCTAATTTTGCATTCTCTATCTTAAAGAGGGCGACTAAAAGTGATGAAGTTCCGGGCCCTGTAAGAAGTTTGTCCCTGACACAAGCAAGAAGTAGGGTTGCAGCTTGAAGGTGTGACCCAAATCCAAAGCCTGGAATCTCAGCCGGCTAACCTGGCCCCTTTTGAGAGCTTCTCTGGTTTTCCATATAACCTCCCGGGCTTTCTGTTATGGACTGAATTGTGACCACTTAAAATTCCTAGGTTGAAGCCCTACACCTGGTGTGACTGTACGTGGAGTGTGGGTCTATATGGAGGTAAACGGAGTTAAATGAGATCTTTGTCATTAGTCAGAGCCCTGATCTAATCAGACTGGTTTCCTACAAGAAGAGGAAGAGAGCAGAGCTTTCTCCACGTGCATCCGCTATGGTCAGGCACAGAGGACACAGTGAGAGGGGGCCGTCCGCACACAGGGGAGAGCCTTCTCCACAACAGGATTTCAGCCCCTTTGTTCACAACTCTACAACTGTGAGAAAAGTAGTCTTCTGTTGAAGCCATGTCTTCGGTGGTATTTTGTTACACAGCAGGAACAGAGTCATACTCTATCTTATTTCTGTCTTGTCCTTTCTGCTTCTTGCATTTCAAATAAGAGGACCAATCCTCTTTTTTAGCGAGTTGTTTCACACACATCTTAGGTATCATCAGGATATCTTTCTGAGCCTAATTTTAGATCATTCCTCCTAAAAATCAAAATGCCTTCTTCCTCTCGGGTTTAAGAGAAGCAGTAGAATATTAAGTGTTCAACAATAGATGGCGGAAGGCCAGGCTCTACACTCAGTTATCCCTGACTCGCTAATGACAAGCTGGGCTTCTGCGGCCCCTGCTGTTCTGACATCGGCAAGCTTAGCACTTCCAGCTGCGTGGGGCCACTCAGCAGGACAATGCGTCAGGACCGCTGCTAAAACTTCACGAGGATCGTGCAACAAATGCCGTTGGATGCCCCTTTACACTGCGCAGTACCCACAGCGCTTCAGTCAGGGCGATGAATTAAGTCGACAACCCAAGCACAGGGTTGTTCTGTGTTCAACGGAAGACATCAACTCTACATAAGAGCGTAGTCTGACTTCATTTCTCGGATTCCTCGGCTCTTCATTGACTTTTATCCATTTATTAATTCACAAATGCATATTAAATACTGTGTCAGGTGCTTGCAGTGGTATAGCAGTGTGGTGGGCAGAATCGTAAGATGGTTCTTGGGCTTCCTAGCCCTAGTGTGTCTGCATTGTCCAATTTCTTCCTCTGGAGCATGGTCACCTGAATGTAAGATACCACTTCCGGGATGAAGGTGCGTTATATCATGAAAGTGGAGAGATTCTGCAGATGTAATCAAGGTCTGCAGACAGCTGACTTTGAGTTAATTAAAATATTATCCTCAGTGGGCCCAGCCTAACTGGGTGAAAGCCTTAAAGAGGACCTAGAGATCAGACACTCATGCTGACCTTGAAGAAACCAACTGCCACGGAATGAAAAAGTCTCATGATTAGAACCGTGTGAAATTTCTAGGAGCTAAAACATGTCACCTCCACCCCAGCTGACAGCCAACAAAAAAAAAGCTGAGCCGTAAAACCACAAGAAATTGAAATCTGCTAAGGAGACGCTATCTTAGGAGACACCAAATCGCAATGAGATGGCAGCCTGACCAATGCCTTGCCTTCTGCCTAGAAAAACCCTGTGAAAAATGGCTCATTTATGCCTAGATGGCTTGCAACCCAGGACACTGTGAGGTGCTCAGTGTATATTGTTTGAAACCGCTATGTGTATGGCGATGTGTTATACACAACAGAAAGTCAATCCAAAGAGTGAATCTAGACAAACGTCCCTGCCCTCATGGAGCCTCGGTCCCCAGGGATGATGCGGGCACTAAGCAGCTCACGCATGCGCAGTATTATTCCGACGGGTGACGCGTACAGTGAGGAGTATGTGTCGAAGTGGCCGGGGAGAAGACTGAGGGTGGGGTCTGTAGTTGGTGGAATAGCCCAGCAGGATGCACTGAATGAGAAGAAAGGCAGCCAGACAAGAGGGAGAGGGAAGAAGATCTGGGCAGGGAAAACAACAAGAGGGATGGACGGTCCTTGGCTCCAGTGACCACAGCACTGCAGAAAGCCACACGGAGACACTGCTTAAACTCATTCACCCAAAGGATGTTTAATTTAATATAAATGTATAACTGCCTAAAAAATATGCTTCGGTAGAGTGGGTCCTATCGGATATTAATCAGTTTAAGTGCCATTAGCAAAAGTTCTAATTATAGGAGCCTTTTAAATCCAGCTTTTCTTCAACCTTTACCAGGCGGAAATGTCCCTTATAGAACACAGTACTTAGCATGTAATGGAAATTCAAAAGGACAGTTATTGAATTAGAGTGAATGCTTCAACTTTATTTAAGGTTTCATGTTTGTTTGATGCTTTTGGTGTAGAATGCTGTTCCCTATCAGGAAGATGCAATGACAAAGAATAATTAAATTGTGCTCTAAGACCTCTGCTGTATAAATCAAGATCTCACTTATTAAATATATACTAGAAGGACTGTAATAAATTAGTAAGTAGACTACAAAGTGCGGTGGACCTGGTAGTTGGACCTATCTGACTGCTATGAATGACCACTGTCCAACAGGTGCTGCAGGGTGTCATTAAGTCCATGAACATCAAACGACATTTTCATATCATTGTTAGCACAATTTTTCAATAAGGGAATTGAGACTCAGAAAGATGAAGTGATTTTTTCAATATGCAAATGGTAAGAAATCTGGGCTTTAAATCCAGATGAATGACTCTAAATTCAAGCCTATAAATTACCGGGGAGGATAATTCCAATAATGACCACAGTGAACTGAGTATTTACCCATGCAAGCCACTGGGCTAATCGTGCTACATACATTAACTAACCTAATCCTCAGAACATCCCCGGACAGCAGGTGGTCCAATCCCTGTCATTTCACAGCTATTTTATGGCTGAGTCTCCAAGAGGTTAAGAAACTTGTCCAAGCTCACTTACCCTGGGGCTCGGTTCCCTCCCCTTCACGTGGAACTCCAGTCCATGGATTTGATCCCAGACGGCCTGGCACCAAGATGCACACTGTCACATCACACGATACCAGGGCACTGGCAGCAACCCATGATCCAAAATAAAATAACTTCAACATGTGCCCACTGTATTTTCTTTGCTATGTTACACCGGCGGCAACTTCACCCAGCCAGACTCACTACATTTGCCCACCTTAACTTATTCTTAGCCATGAATTTCTTTAATTAGCTTGAGTTGCCTTTTCCTTTTGCCTCTGGATTCTGACTAGTGTCCGTTGCTTGGTCAGTGTTCAAGGGTTGGGGTAAGGTGTTCTCTCTGCCTCTCTCCGAATTTCAACTTTGAATTGCCACAAGCATGTCACACTCTGCAATCGAGGCTAATAGAATCAATTAAACCAAGTGTGGATCACTAGGCTGCAGAGTAAGCCACTGAGAGCACTTTGTAACGTAGGGCTAATGAGACCAAGGCACGCACTTCTGTTGTCAAAAGAATACCAGAGTGACCCCTAAATCCAAAGAAGGGGAGAGGGTTTCTCATCTAGGCAGGGTGGCAAGGGTATGTCCTCTGGACAGGACTACGGCTAGCAAACTGCCTTATTTATCCAGCTACGCTGCAGCTATCCAGGGTAACGTGCCTGTGACAGGCGGGTATGGTCCGTGCGGAATCCAGAAAGGAAGATCCAAAAAGGAAACATCTGCCAGTGTTTACTCAGCTTTATCCTGGGAAGACAGGACGCTGAGTTTGCAAAGATGTTTTTCAAACTATGGGCTGTGACCCACTAATAAGTCATTCAATTGAATCCTTGCATAGCAACTGACATTTTTAACAGATAGACTGTAGTGTGTGCATGAAGCAAGTTTAAGGATTATTTTGCGAAACGCATTCCTATTATATGTATCCATGGTATAGATACTCATATTTTATATACCCATTTTTATTGATATAGACCTATATTAGCTGGCATGTACTTTTAGAGAAGAGAATGTATTTCTCTGGGTCTGTCTAAAAGGCATTGTTCTACTGATCTTATTTAAGTTTCTGAACTGCCTCAATTTTTAACTTTGGGATTTTATTGAACTTTTTAAATCACTCCCCACAACAGTAAAAATTATGAACTGTAATTGCCAGTATTTTTATTCTGCCAAGATTTAAACCTTTTAAAGATAATACTAGTACAATTTTCTGAAAGTCAGAATTTTGACATTAAATATAACCATAAGCACAAAATAAACCACATCCTTTTAAGTTAAATACAGTTTTATAGTACCCCCACTGTATTGTTTTTCTCTTTTTTTTTTCATTTCACTATGACTCACAAAAGCCCCATAGCCAGGCCCTGGATGACAAACATAAATATGCCCAAATGAGAAGGCATGGTACAATCCCTGCCCCTCACCGCAGTAAGACACTTCCAGGGACGGGGAAATCCCTGTCTCGATTTATTTCAGCCTTCCCAGGCTTCGAATGTGCGATGTGCACCTAAGGAGGCAGGACCTCAGGACAGAGAGCCAGAACGGAGGAATGACCACGGCAGCTCTGTGTTTCTTATTAATACACTGACACATGGGGTCCTAAGTGGCTCCCTTGTGAATCTACGTGATACAGGCCAACTTTCCCCAAATCTTATCATAGAAGAATGAGTGGGTCACATTACATTTCTAGATCCACCAGCTGACAGTTTATACCAGTGACACCAGGGGCCATCAGAGGTCAGCTCAGGATACTCATCCATCCGTAACAGCTGTATCATCAGCTCCCCTATGGTGACCCCAAATTTTACCCCATGTTGTCCGAGTCCCCAGATACTCCTGGGAAAAGCATCAGCAGCTCCCTGCTCCCGGCCGCTCCCACGTGGAGACCGCTTCCCGCCCAGTGTCTCATGGATGCTCGCTTGGATCTGAGCTCCTTCCCACCGCACCACGGCCCAGGGGAGCAGCAGGAGCCACTCATTCTACCTGCTTTGTTTCCCTCCATCGTCGATGGCTGTCAATGTTTCTTTAACAAGATTTAGAATTTATATTATTCTCACCACTCTGCTTGGATGGATTATGTGCTGTTCCAGTTTGTCTACTTACGCTAGACTTGAGGACATGGTCAGCTATCCCAAAAATAAGAGGTCATATTATGGTAATCACCCCTAATTTTCATATCAACTTAATCTGAAGTCCTTTATAACTTATACTGTCTTATTATGGATGATCTTATTTGAATCTGGTTTGTTAGATTGCTACTTTGTATTGACTGATTTTATTTAAATCTGTTGTGATAGATAGCATCAAGTCTAAGAGTATAGGCAACTACACTGAAGATGACAAGATTCACTAAGATACCCACTCTGGTTTGATT
>PVJX010019400.1:0-34919 GCA_004027295.1 Dolichotis patagonum | reverse complement strand
TGTGTTAGGATCCATCTTTTGGTAAATGTACTGCCAGAGCTGATTTTGACTAACAAGAAGCCCTTCTGTCACAGCAGACAAAGCCCTTTCCTCTGCACCCTGTCAGGAAACATCCTACTGTGCTGCATCCCTCCAGCTGCCCAGCGGTCCTTCCCACCAACCTCAGCCTCTCTAAGTGTCTCTGCACCAGGCAGTCTATCCCAGTAGCCTGTAATTAGCCAGAGGTGCTTAGACCCATATTTTTATTCTTCATCTCCCTGATTGATTTTCTAATTTATGTGTCAGCATGAAGGTGTTTAAATAAAACACTTAACTCAGCAGCAATTAACTGTAAAGCTTTTAAAGCTTAGGTTTCATTTCCTAGGTCTTTAAGAGCCAGAAATAATATCAATAGCTACTGAAATCAAGTTGTATTTTATCCCGGTTAAGAAGGCAGCAAGTGGCTTAAGAGGCACTATTATCTAAGGCAACATCTGCTAACCTTTTCCTTTTCTTATACATTTCTTAGACACATACAATATGAATGAAAAATATATTTGGGGGAAATTTAGCTAAAATGGCATTACCATAAGGAGGATGTTCGAGAGAACGTTCAAGATCTCCAAACACTTTTAGAACGCCATTGTTATATTTTTGGACAATCCTTAAGTTTACGACACTTAGAGATACTCTCACTCATTTTCTATAACTGAAAAACCTAAGCTTCTAAACACAGAACCCATGGACAGGGAATTATTCTGAGACAGTTGAGAGTAAATAGCATAAGCAAGAAAGAACTATTCAGCTCCATTTTTTGTCAAAAACTATTTAAAGAAACTCCATGCATATGTGTGTGTGTGTGTGTGTGCACGCGCGCGTGCCTGTGTGTGTGTGTGTGTGTGCATTTGGTATACTAGGGATCAAACCAGAGAATTTCTACTAAGTTACATCCACAGCACTTTTTTTGAGCCATGATCTTGCTAAATTGCCTAGGCTGGGCTAGAACTTAGGATCCTTCTGCCTCAGTCTCAAAGAGTGCTAAGATTACAGACATGTCCCATCACACAGGCTAAAGAGACTCCAATTTGCAGGAAGCTGGAAGATCTGCTTGTTTTCAGGAAGAGAGAGCAAAATAGCCATCTCTGAAATTTTGTAATTACTTGGGGATCAGAGCTTGCCCGAGGGGTATATATTGAGATAACCACACTCCAGGATCAGCTGAAGAGTCTAGACACCCCAGCCAAACTGCAGGTCAGGCAGGGGGTGGAGATAACTGACTAAGAGGAATCCACCCCATCACCTAACACCCCAGAGGACTGGAGGTCAAGATCTGGCAAAAACGTTCCTTCCACACTCTTCTAGCTGCCTGGCCAAGTGGGCACTTGCAGTTTTCTATTGTCACTTTTAAGGATGTTTTTGATGCTAATTTTAACTACAGTTCACCTTTCCTTTATAAGTGTGGGGATAGAAAGGTGTGTGTGTATACATGGAGTGTGTGCTGTGTGTTGTCTTGGAGTGGACAACCACTCTTTGAAGCACTACTTCAGAAAATACAAAATTACAGCAGCTGCCTCAGGGAGAGAGCCAGCCATCATCTCCCGAGATCTACACCATGTTGGAACTTAGGGCGCTAGGAAACCAAGCAACCCACTCACCTCCCTGGTAAGCAGCTGTGAGCTACTAGCGCACGGGTTGAGAATCAAACATCCCATCCCCACCCCCCACCCCCGTTAGCAAATGGGGGCCAGAGGTCTGAGCATCTCTTGGGAGGTTGACCATATGCAATATGGCAAATAGCAGGGATTTCCTTCTACCCTCTCTTTGAAGGCAAATATTGTTATCATTGTTTTGCTTTGTTCTGATTAATTGTATTGCTCTATTCAATATTCTGTTTTGATAGGCTCTATAATGTTCTGTATTTGGTTTGATTTTGCTATACCTGATTGAAAGAACAACTATTGTGAAGATAACAAGATAAACTATGGCACCTATTACCTGGTAACCTGCTGTGACGTTCTGTACAAATTTCACTGCACTGTCTCAATTGGCTTTGTTCTGTCTTGTTCTGTTGCATTTCACTACCTTCAAAATAATAAACAAAAATTTTTTTTAAGAAAATACAAAATTAAACTTTATTTTTGGGCTTCTACAACCATTGCAGTCACATACCTAAGCTCCTCTGGTCTCATAACATATTTACTTTGTGAGCTAGAGACCTTCATAGCTATAATAGTTTCCTGTTAGCCTTAGCTGCCAGAAATCCTGAAGCACAGTGTAAAGTTTAATCATAGTAACTGGCTTTAGTCCACATTTCCTACCACCATTGTCTTACTCTCTCACCACAGGGCCCCATTCCCTGCCCATTACATAGAATTTGACCTTCATTCTGTTTTCTTGGATATAACCTTTACAGATTACTAAGCTACTCTGTAGCATTTTTTAGTAAAAGTACATTTTTTAAAAGAACAAAATTATCTTTAAATGACTTTGTGTTGGGGAGCAAAGTCTTGACACAGCCCTGTGTTGACATCCTTATTGAGAGAGGTGGCTCTGGGGCAGTGCCCTTTAGCGGGGTGATTAGCACAGCACCTCCAAAGTCATGAAACTTCCATGCCACAACCTGATCCCCATGAATCAAAAGCCACCGCTGCCTCCCTAGTGAAGTTCTCCATCTATAAAATGATGACAGTACTTGTTCCTTGTCTCTGTTACTCTCATGTTAAAAGGATCAATGACACTGCATCTGTATAGTGCTTTGAGCTTCTCAAGGGACAGTGCTCTATGACTGTAATTACATTATTGACAGCAGCGAGAAACTGTCATAGGCTTTTCATGCCATAGTCCCTCATCTTCCACAGCAGCGGATGAATTCACGAGCCAGCATTTTCTTTCTGCTAAAGGGCACAATTACATTAATTTCAATAAATATCTGAAGCTCCAATACAAGCAAGAGTGTACAAACACGGGAAGGTTCCAAGAAAGCTAAGAACAATGCACCATCATCCCTGGAATAGCAGGAATGCTTGAAACACCCAATAGCACATTAGTACAAACTGGCACACTGGGGGGACTATGGTAGCTGTGGGCACAAGACCTGGATCAATTAGCTAATGTAAGATAATCTCTTTCTGAGTTAGGATATGCTTATATAGCACTCTATTCTTTGTGTTTGAAAAAATAAATGATGTCTGCATCCATCACCCTGTGGAGGTTTTTTATGACCCTTTTAAGACAGTTTTTTTTCCTTGAAGCCTCTATTATCTCAAGGAGACATCCATACTCCTTTGTCACTCTGCCTCTGACACTCTGCCTTCTCTCCTTTCTCTTATCTGCCTGCTGACACACATTTTAAGCTTGACCAGGATTCTATATATAAGCACATCCTTTGCATAGCTCTGATCCCCACCCCCACCCACATCGGAAACACTGTGCTTTGCAACCCATGGAATTTTAAGGCTGGGTTTTAAAAATACCTATCCTCGAAATCCTACTCCAACCTCTCTGTTTTGAATATTTTCCTCTAAGTTTTTTTTTCTGATCCTAAAGAATGCCAGCACAAATACTAAAATCAGACACATTCAACTGGTTCCAGAGAAAGCACATTTGCCTGCTATTTTGAAAATCTGGGCACAGCTCATGTGGTAATGTTGATGTAGTAGCAATGGTTTACCAAAAACTTCAAGAACTAAATGCAATGAGATGATTTCTGGGTCGAGACTGCAAACCCAAAGCAAAAATAATAGCAGACTGTATATATATATATATATATATATATATATATATATATATATATTTCTCAGACTTGCTTGGGAGCAAAAAAAAAATATATGTACTTAGCATCCTGCTTCCTGTGCAGCACAAATGAATGCCAGAAACACAATTTTGGAATATCTGAAATTCAACTACAGACTTACATAAACAGTTAAAAAAGAGGAGGAGAATATAAAGTGATAAATTTACTCGGAGTCTTGCAGACTCTTTTTAAGCCAAATTGCTGGTTTGAGACAGCTCATCATCTTTGTAAGAACATGAACTGCAGACTTGTCACTTTCCCCACTCTGCCTCTACAAGCTGAGTGATTATGGGTTTTCCCTCCTTAATCAGCAGCCCTATTCCTGTTCTCTGCTTCACCATTAGAGCCAAAGAAAAGCCCTCTCAAGGGACTAATGAAGGACCGTCATCAGCACTGTATGACTGGATAATGATGGAATAAATGTTATGAACGAGCAGCACCTTCATGCAGAAAGTACAAGTCTCACTAACAGAGGGCGCAGATTCATTGATTGAAGGCTCCCGAAGCATAGCGTTCAGCTGACAGAACAATGCTTTTGGTTGCTTCTGTCCCCTGCCTGTCCTCAGGGACTGCCACCTTCTTATTCCCTGGGATCAGACTTATTTCCATTCAACCAATCATTTAAATTGGGAGCACATCCTCCAAAGAATGTTCCTCCAGATATTCCAAGAAAAACTAAGACAACAGGTCTATGAACTCTTTGGTATAGGACTTAGTGTTGATCTGACTCTATCTACCTAGAAGGAGATCAATAAATGCTCGGCAAGAAACAATAAATGTATGCAGTGATTTACTAAGTACTTAGATCTATTTTCCATTGAAAATGTAATTTAGCCAACAGATCCCTTTGAGAATATCACTATTTGCATCACCTGAACTGATAAAAAAAAAAAAAAAAAAAAAAAAACACAGTGTTGCCAGGGTCACGCAGCTGGTAGGAGAGTGATCCCCGCCTGTGAGCTGTTCCTGTGCATGGATGAACCCCCCCCCCAATGCCCGGAAGTGACTCCCTGAAGCCAGGCAGACAGCACACTGAGATTCTCCAGGGAATGCTCATGATAGGAAGCCATATGAGCCAATTAAAGCTCCTTCCTGCCCTCTGAGGACCCCCTGCATTGCATGCTGTCAGAGGGGAGTGGAGGACAAAGGACACAGCAAACGCTTTTGAAAACTGGTCTTCAGGATGGGCAATTTGCCAGCCCTCCCACAGTCTCCTGCCTGCTGCACTTAAGCAGATCTTTGCAGCACAGGACCACACACTAGAGGCTGTGCTTCTCCCAACTGTATCCACCAGGGTCTCTCAGTTGAGAAAGAGGATGTGCCCATTGCAGATGGGAAAAAGTAATTTCTAGAGTCCTTCTGTCTCCCAACTTCCAGAACCAAAGTTCTAGGGTTACCACAGAAGCACATAAAGCACTCTTACAGCCCAGCTGCTGCTTAGCTGAGATGCCATCACAGGCCACACAGCCCAAGGGATTCTGGGGCTGACACTGGGTACACTGAGCCTAGGTGACGTGGTGGTCATGTAAAGCCACAGTTGAGGAAATTGACATGAGACAGTTCCCAAAGACATTTATTTCTCTGGGGGACGGCTGTGAGTGTGGCAGACTTTCGGCGGCCCGAAGGAGAGAGACCCTGGCACTTAGGGACCTGCACCATGCGGTTGACTCTGGGTGCTGGGAGAACAAGGAGCTCCTCCCCTCTCTGGGGGGTGCCTGTGATCCTGCAGGCACGCAGGCTGAGAATCAAACATCTCATGTCATCCTGTCCCCATCCCGTGTCCCCCCCCCACTTAGCAAGTGGGAGTCAATTAACTACACATCTTGTGAAAAGACTTGCTATGTTATTTAGTATGAGCTCCCCATATGGAAAGATATGGACAACCATTTGGAAGAAAACAGGAGACAGTATGACAGGTAGTAAAGATCTCCAGTTGTCTAGCTTTGAAATTTAGGCTTTCTTATGTCCTGTTTTGTTCTGTTTTGTTGTGTTTAATTTTACCCCCTTTTAAATAAAATTTTTAAAAAAAATTTAAAAAGACATTTATTTCAAGTCTCTGCTACGTGATGGGAGATTTTTTTTTCCAAATCAGTTCTTGCAATTTGATTTTGTTGCAATGAATTCTATTTGGTTGTAGTTTTTCTTTCTTTGAAAATAAATAATAAGTAAATCTTGAGGTTGGGGATTTAGCTTAATGGTATAAGCACCTGCCTGGCAAGTGCAAGGTTGTGAGTTCAATAATCCCTGGTACCAAAAAAAAAAAGTAAATCCTCAAAGGGGTTTCTGTTTTACCACCTTAACACATGGATAAATGAGGTAGCTCTAACTCCTTATGTGTATTTTATTCTCTAATATTATGCCTGGTTCACAGAGGACAAAAGAGAAGTGTGTGCCTTTCTCCTCACACACTGTGCCTGCCATGTTGACATTTGCAAAACTGACACCTTCATCTGTGCTCCACAACCTGGCACCTGAAGACACACCTCTCTGTGCCCTCTTACCACACCACTGAGAAATCTATAGACATCAGCTTAAATGTTGGAATTAAATTAACTCCTTCGAGGTTTTTTGTCATAGCAGCATTCATTATCAGTTGATGAAATTATTGTCCTATATAGGTAAACAAAGTCCAAACTAAAGATGGACTCAAATCATTATCAAGAACTAATACATCGATTCCAATCAGATAATAAATATCAAACTGCTAAACACTGTGCATGATCACGACAAGGAATGTGTGCACATGTGGTGTAAAATATATGAATAATATGCACTTGCACATTTGTATCTGCCATGTGTATTCATCATGTTTTCCACATGTTTAAATTGTGGCTTCTCTGGGGCTAAGAGGGTTTCTGTAAGAGTGACTCAGTTGGCCTTTTTAAGAGGGGATAGCTGTATGTCAAAGGCCCAAAAGATTCTCCAGAACATTCCACCAGGCCTCATCCCACATTCACTGCCTGTCCCCTCACTCAGTAGGGAATTGTGGGTAGAGGCGGGTAAGCACTCTTTAGAACTGTGATGCTATTCAGTGATCCTTCTTGCAAATTGTTTCCTTCTCACAACTGGAATGATCAATCAAGAGAGGTTTTCTGCAGATAAAAGAAGAAATTTCACATTCTAATGGGGACAGGTTCTCACAGATTGTAACAGAGTCTCCCACAGGCAGCCAGTGGGTAATGAAGTGAGAGCCCATCACAAGCCCAGCTGCTAAGAGAGGGTTCTGTAGCAGACGTATCTATCACCAGGCACAAAGGCTCCACCTGAGAAGAGGGGCCAGAGATCTCAGAGTGCATGGCCTTTGTGAACCTAGATAGCTGGACCACTAGGCAATAGCCATGACCTTCAGGCTTTTATTTTGTTTTTCAGAAAACACAAGCCTACAACCAAAACCCATACCTTTCTCTACATGTACATCATCTTCTATCATCTTTTTTTTTTTGGTACTGGGGATTGAACTCACAATCTTGTGCTTGCCAGGCAGACAATTATGCCACTGAGCTAACTCCCCAGCCACAAAAGGAACATTCTTGGGTTTTTTTTCCTTTTTTAATGTTGTTTTGTTGGGGTTTTTTTGTTTTGTTTTGTTTTGTTTTGTCTTTTTCAAGACAGGATCTCACTGTGCAATTCAGGCTGGACTTGAACTCAGTTTATAGCCCAGGCTGGCGTCGAATTCAAAGTGACTCTATTGCCTCAGCCTCCCAAGTGCTGTGATTACAGGCATGCATCACCATGCCTGGCCAAAGGAACATTCTTGATGCTTTCCCTGCATGATATTACTTACTTTATGTGGTCTTCAACCATTCTGAACAGGAGTGTCAAGCTATTTATTTTTCTTTTTTTTTCCTGATTTATTTTTTCAAAGTTCAGAAGTTGTGGTCTCATTATAAAGCATAAAACAAAATAAAAATTAAAACCACATAAAAATATCTATTCAGAAGCAACCAGCCAGCTGCCCTGGTAAGTGGCTGTGGTCTGGCAAGCCGCAACCACCCCAGGGCAGGAAGCAGCAGCGTTTCCTGAGATTCCTGCCATGTTGGAACTTAGGGCACTGGGAAACCAAGCAACCAGCCTGCTGCCCTGGTAAGTGGCTGTGAGCCTACTGGCGCATGGGCTGAGAGTCAAACATGCCATCTTCCCCCTCCCCCCATTAGCAAGTGGGAGCCAGAGATCTGAGCATCTCTTGGGAGGTTGACCATATGTAATATAGCAAATAAGGGGATTTCCTTCCACCATCTCTTTGAAGGCAAATATTTTTATCACTGTTCTGCTTTGTTCTGATTAATGGTATTGCTCTATTCAATATTCTGTTTTGATAAGTTCTATAATATTCTGTATTTCCTTTGATTTTGCTATAGCTGATTGAAAGAACAACTATTGCAAACATAACGAGATATACTATGGTACCTATTACTGTTATCCCGGTAACCTGCTGTGACGTTCTGTACCAATTTCACTACACTGTCTCAATTGGCTTTATTCCATCCTGTTCTGTTGTATTTTACTACCTTCAAATTAATAAAAAAATTTTAAAAAATAAAAAAGAAGCACATTTAACTTGAAAGGAAATTTATAGACTGAAAATCAAAAGACAGAAAACAATTGTTCCATACAACAGGAGATCAGAAAAAAAAGCAAGGGTGACTTGCCCATCAACCACAGAATGGATAAGAAAAATATGGTACTTTTGTACCATGGAAAGCTACCCAACTATGAAGTAGAATACTCTTGAGGTTCTTGTAGGTAAATGGATGCAACTGGAGATCATGTTCATGGGTGAGACAGTTTGAACTCATAAGAGTGAACCCTGGCATAAAAAACAGAAGGTGTTGGATCAAAAAAGCACAATGTATACTATAAAAGTGATAGGGAGGAAACACCTGGTAAGAGGAGGTAGTGACACTATTAACTTCTTACTGTCTTGGCTTAAACTCTTGTATTGTTTTCACAATTTTGTTAGGCTTGGTTTGGTTCTGTCTTGTTTTGTTAGATTTTACTGTGTCTGATGGTATGTATGGGCAGCTATTTTGAACATAATGCGATGTATTATGGTATTCATGGTTGGTTTCCTATTATCTTGTTTTGAAGTCCTATAATGTTTTCATTCGTTTGTTTAATAGGTTTTATTCTGTTGTGTTTTGTTTGATTTTATTATGTATGATAGTATGGACAACTGTTTGGAAGAAAATGAGACATTATAGAAACCATTGTTCATTTCCTGTTATCTGGTGTTGAAGTCCTGTAATGCTTTCATTCTTTTGATTGGTTTTATACTATTTTGTTATGTTTGATATTGTTGTGTGTGAAAATATGGACAACTATTTCAAAGAAAACAAGAGACATTATTTTAGCCACTGTTGATTGCCTGTTGTATTGTTTTGAAGTCCTGTGTTGCTTGCATTGTTCTATTCTGATTTGCTTTGTTCTGTTTTATTCTCTTTAAAAATAAAAAAGATTAAAAAAATAGCTATTCAACCATGAAGTGGAAGTACAGTTGCTATTCAATGAACATTTATTTAAGAAATAGCTACTCATCTCTTCAGACTCCTGCTTCTCATGATTATGCCCAATGGTCTACTACTCTGTGAATCGAGAGTCAACAGCTTGACATATATTTTTCTAGAACTTTCTCAAATATGCACATGGGCAGGAGGTTTTCTGTGTTTTTTTAACCAAAATAAATTATACTCTACACATTGTTCTGAACCTGACTTTTTCACTTGACTATACCATGAACATTCCTGTGTATCAGTTAGCAAATGCTATATAACTAATTGTGTAGGGTTGCCAAAGAGCTCATCTTTTCAAATAAAGTCTTATTAAACCACAGCTATCCCCATCATTTCTGTATTGTCTGTGGCTATTTCTGTCCTGCCATGAGGAAACAAGCAGTTCTGATAGACTAGAAAACCCAAGACCTACAATATTTGCACCTGACTTTAAGAAAAAGTTAGTCAATGGGAGCAACCATTTATTTTCTCCACTGCTGTGAGTGAATTGAGCATGGTTCAGCTGATTGGCTCTTCTGCTGGTCTTGTCTAGGGTCTCTCATGTGTATTTAGTCACAGGACAGCTGAGCAGTCCCAGTGATGTCATCACACATTGATGGTTGGTGTTGATTCTCCATTCAGAAGCTTCTGGAACATCCCCCAAGGTTCAAGTGTTAAAATCATTGTCCGACACTAGTAGGAGGTGGCAGAACCTTTAAGAGATAGGACTTAATGAGAGGCAGTTAGGTCACTGAAGGATGCACCCTAGAAGGAAATATTGGGACCTTGGCCTCATTTTTCTCATGTCCCAGCTGCCATGAGGTGAGCGGCTCTGCTCTTCCATGTGCTCCTTGCTGTGATGTGCTATATCATCACAGGTCCAAAAGCAATAGAGCATCCTGACCACAAACCAAAAACCTCTGAAACTATGGGCTGAAGAAAACCTTTATTCCTTATAATTTGATTATTTCAGGTATTTTTTACGGAGAAGGAAAGCCAACACATCTCCCTTTGCTGGTTACCATCACCTTCTTCTTCCTCCTCCTCCTCCTTCTCTCTTCTCCTTCTCCTTCTTCTCCTCTAGCAACATGCACAACACACACACACACACACACACATATATACATATATATACATATATATGCATATATATACATGTACATACAGAGAGAACAGTGAACATACTAGTGTATAGCATTCCATAAATTTTTCTATATTTACAAAATCATGCAGTTTTACGTAGATATGATTTTGTTCTCTATACTGTTTTGTATTTTTGTAATACTGTATGGTCTTGTTAATTTTTCATTCCTTCTCTTTTCTCTTCATCTTCACCATATTATCTACATGCACCAAATACACACACACACACACACACACACACATCTGGAGAAGGAATGGAGTTTGTCTAGAGTTATTTTATACATATTTCTTTGCAACTTGACTTTATTAACATCCAAAATATCTCTCAGAAATATTTCCAGATATATGGGTAGCTATTTTGAAGAAATATGTCCAGGTCTGCCACTGTAGCTCCAAATCACTCTTTACAATAAGTACATATGCTAGTTACTGTGGACTGATCCATGGACTCTTCCTACTCAGAAAGGTTGAGAAGCAAAAACTGTACTTCCTAGGTGCTGGGGCTCCTGATGTAAATTAAATTTCCCCAACTAAATGCTCTTCACATAAATCTAGAAATGTAGAGGTTATTTTCCTCCACTTTTGGGATGTTTCTGCTGGCAAATACACTCATGCAAGGGTAGCTCTCCTGATGTAAGCATAACTATGTATAGAGAAAAAGTGTATTGTTCCATAAAAATATTTTAAGAGAAAAAAAAACAAAATTTCAAAACAAGATAACTAGAGGGTAAAAATGGCTAATACATTGCATATTGTTATCTTTAAACTAGTTATTCAGAGTATAAGATATCAGCATTTAATTGTTCAAACAGTATTAGCACAAATCTTTCTTTTCAATGAACTAAGAGAAATTAGTAGTATAACTGTTATGGTTTGTGTCTGGGTGTCCCCCCAAAGCTTCATGCAATTATGAAGGTGGTTGAGTCTACCTTTTGTAATTGGTTCTTTGTCTGGTGCTGAGATTGGTGGTGTGAGTGCTGCACCTGCCCAGGGGTGAGTAGTCTACAAACAATATAAGGGAGGAAAGGAGACATGCTCCTCTCTTTTGCCCTTTTTGCTTTTGTGGCTTGAGGCCATCACAAACAGTTGCTTCTTAGCCATGCCACCCTGCCTTGGAGCTAGCTGATTATGGACTGAAACCTTCCGCAAACTGTGAGCTAAAAATAAACATTTCCTTCCTTCATTTTGAGTGTTGGGTATTTTGTCCCAGCAATGAGAGAAAAGTAACCAGGACAGTGACCATCCTAAATAAACAACATTTAAAACTTTAAAATATACTATAGATGTAAAAATAAAAAAGATGGTTCTCCTTGCCTATTGTGCAGTCTCTCAGGTGTTCAGAAGCTATCAGGGTAGGAACAGTAGAGGTCACAGTCTGGATTACAGCTGGGAGTGATCTCTAGCTCTCTGTTACCCAAAGATAATCATAGCAATGGCAGCATTGGTAAATTCTTGACCTCAGCATAACCTCAAGGGTGACCTCAGAGAAGGTGTCTCCCTGAAATGGGTCAGATCTATGATACTAGGAATCACATTCCTCCCATTGATTGCATAAGCCCATACTTTCTTGGATTATATCCCTTTGTAGCTAAAAAATGTAAAGAACTTCCTATTTCTTATGCCAAATCCTGACAGACACACTGATAACATGCAACCATTCCTTTACTGATGTGCATTTGTTTCATTTCCACATTTTGGTACTTTAAACAATGCAGTAATAAAATGCAAATAAATGAGAAAATAAGTCCTCATCTTAAACCCTATATTTCTACAAAGTATATTTCTATGGCATTGCATTTTGAAGAGGACATGTTTGAAAGGTGAGGGTTTTTTATTATAATAAATGTTTTCAGAACACGTTCTTAAAAGGCAATAACAATTCATATTTCTAGTAGCAATTCAAAAATCCTTCTGTATCTGGCAGTAATAGGTGTTATTACTGGTTTTCATTTTTGTCACTCTAAAGTAGTATCTCTTGTGGTAGCAACTTATTTCCCTGTTAGTGCATTTAAGCACTATTTTATATTTTGTTTCTGTTTTTTATTTGCTTGTTTTTGGTTTTTGGTTGGTTTGTTTGTTTTTGAGACAGGGTTTTGTTATATAGTCCAGGCTGACCTCAAACTCACAGTGATCCTCCTGCCTCAGCCTCCGAGATTACAGGCATGTGCCACCATGGCCACCTACACCATTTTATATTCTGGACATTAGTATTTGCTATTGCATGGTGCCTATTTATATCTTTTTGTCCTTTTTAAGTTTGAGATTTTTGTTTTCTTTTATATTTCTGTCAAATGTGTAAGAGATCATTAAATATAAAATTTAAAGATTGTCAAATGCATTTTAATCTATATTTTCTCTATAGTGTATATCAAGCTTACATATTTACTTTCATAGATTCTAGATTTTCAATTTTAAGTCTTGAAAAAAATTCTTGCTCACAATCTTGGGCTGTGTTTGTAGTTTCATGATTCCTTTTATAATTTTTGTTATTCTTTTTATATTAACTTTTAATTCATTTAAAATTTAACTCTAGATTGTGATATAAATTGGGAGCCATTTATGAGCATCTTGATTTTCCTCAAAATACAGAGCCAACTGAGCCATTATTGTTGATTAAATAAAACTAGCTTTCCTTTTTTAAAATTTTAAAACAAAAAAAAAGAATAAAAATGATACAGAATTTCAAAACAATAGATTAACAATGGTTAATATATTACATATTATTATCTTCAAAGTGGTTGCTCAGATTAGAAGATATAGGCCTGAAAATTGATCAAAATTTTAAGCACAAACCATTCTTTTCAATGAATGAATAGAAATTAGTATAATTATCTTAGCTATCATACATTGTTTCTTCTTTTCTGCTCTCCCCCATGCCAGTTCTTCCTTCCTTTTGAGCAGATTCTTCCCCACTCACAATATTTATTGTACATTTTGGATCTTATTTACTCTTTTAGTTTCTCACACTAAGGGGACAAGATGATGTTTACACATGCAAGTCTAACTTATTTCACTTATGAATATGGTCTCAAGTTGTATCCATTTACCTATAAAACCTCAAGTTTATCCTTCTTTATAACTGAGTAGTACTCTGTTATATAAAAATACCACATCTTTTTAATCTATTCCTCAGTTGATAGATATTTTGGGTTGTTTCCAAGATTTAGCTATTGCAAATTGTGCTGCTATAGAAACAGGTATATGTATATCACTGTGATATGACGTTTTCAATTCTTCTGGGAAAAGAAGGAGAAGAGCTTGGTTCAATGGGATATCCAGTTCTAGATTTTTGAAGAATCTTCACACTGATTTCCACAGTGCTTGCACCAGTCTACATTCCCACCAACAGTGGAGAAGGATTCCTTTTTCCCCACAGCCCTGTCAGCATTTGTTATTGGTTGATTTCTTGTTGATAGCCATTTTTGCTGGAATGAGGTGAAATCTCAGTGTTGTTTTGATTTTCATCTGTCAGTGACCAGTGATGTCGAACATTTTTTCATATACTTATTTGCCATTTGTGTTTTTTCAGCTGAGAACTGTGTATTCATCTCAGATGACCATTTTTGGATTGGGTCTTTGAATTTGGGGGACCTAATTTTTTTCAATTCTTTATATGTTCTAGACAGAAGTCCTTTGTCTGAGGGACAGTTGGATAAAATGTTTTCCCATTCTGTGGGTTGTCTTTTTACTCTGTTGGTGATTTTTTTTACGTGCAAAAACTTTTTAATAAGATGAAATCCAAGTTGTAGATTCTTTGAAGTACTTCCCACGCAGTCTGGACTTTTTTCATGAACTCTGTACCTCATCCTATGTCTTCAAGATTCTACCTACTTTCCCTTCCAATAGATTTAGTGTTTAATTTAAATCTTCAATCCATTTAAGTTTTAGTTTAGTGCACTGTGAAAGATATGGGTCTGGTCTTAGTCTTCAGCTTGTGGAAAGACCAGTTTTTCCAGCACCATTTATTAAAGAGGCTATTGTTCTTCTAGTGAACATGTTTGGCCCCTCTGTCAAAGACAAGGTGGCTGAGTGTGTTTGTAGCTGTGCTTGGATCTTCTAATCTGCTCCACTGATCCTCAGGTCTATTTTTTTTTTGCCAGTACCATGCTGATTTTATCACAGTAGCCTTGTAGTATAATTTCAAGTCAGGGATTGTAATGCTTCCTGTCTTGCCTTTGTTGCCCAGGATTGCCTTTGCTACTCTAGGTCTCTTCTGTTTCTAAATGAATTTTCAGAATGTTTTCTGTAGATCTGTGAGGTATGCTGATGGTATTTTGATTGGGATTGTATTAAATCTGTATAACAGTTTGGGAGTGTAGCCATTTTCACACTGTTGGTTCTTCCTATCCATGAGCGAGGGATCTCTTTCATTTGCTGATACTCTACAGATTCTACTTAGTAAGAAAAGCTAGCTGGTCAAACTATGCTTAAAACCTGTATCTAAACTTGTCCAGAGCCTTCAGAGGCTACAATGCCAGCCAGCAAGTCTAATCTTTCTTCTCTTAAATATAAACATTTTTCCAGTACTACTTCTAAATCAAATCTCATTTATTTTCCCGCTTAAAAATTGTAAAGGTGGGCCAGGGATTTAGCTCAGTGGCTTAAGCACCTGCCTGGCAAGTGCAAGTTCGTGAGTTCAATCCCCAGTACCAAAAAAAAAAAAAATTGTAAAGGCATTTTTCTAAATATTTTAATATCTGTAATAAACTACAGAATTTACTAAGAGTAGAGATACTCAAGTTAACAATCAAAATGGTATAACTGGAGGAAAAGTATTTATGCAGTCCTTATCATCACAAAATGGCACCTTTTTTTCTTAATAAAAAAGCCAGTCTGAAAAACGATCTCATCCTGTAAAGATTAAAATTCCAAACCACAATGAAAGGAACTTGAGCAATTTATTGGTTTTATTTTTTACTATGTGGCTCAAACATGCCTTAGTTTTGTTGTCTGACACAACACAATGACACTTGCAGAAAATAAAGTTGTAGTGACTGTACTGAGGTTAATTGTTAAAGACTATTGAATTCTTTTCATTTAAATGCTTACATCTGAATTATTTATAGAGATCATTGGTCCATTGACAGCATCTGGAAATTTATCTCATTCAATATTCAGAGATAAAAGTTACCCATTCTTTCCATTATTTTCTGCAAATAAGTCCTTGTTCACACTGAAATCTTCTGGCAATTGAACTCTGGCGCCTTCCCAAGTTTCTCTATGAAAAGAAAAAGTGTGTAACACTTTACTTTTCAAAAAATCAGCAAAATTGTCTTTGAGCTATATCTCCCATATTTTAATACCACAGCATTTCCAGTAATTTTAAAGAAAGTATTGCATATTAACTGGCAAGTGCACCCAGGGCTTTCACACTGAGCCACATTTCCAGTCTTTTTTATTTTTATTTTGAGACAGGTCTCACTACAGTGCCTGGGCTGGTCTCAAACTTGTGACCCTCCTGTTTAGCCTCCTGAGTACAGTGGCTGCGATCCTCACCATGCACCACTTTGCCCACTTCAAGGTGAGAGTGTCATCACTTGTCTTGATGGTAATCTTTACAATAAAGAATTTTCATTTTAAATAAAAACAAGGAAAGTATTGGCTAAGGTAACACCAACAGCTTTAACAGACAAATAATAAAATCTAAGGAGTCTAAGACAACGTAAGCGTATTTAACATTTATGCAGAGTCCAGTCTCACACAGGAAGTTCTGCTGTGCAGCCACTGAGCGTATCTGCTCAGAGACCGCGGCAGTGGAGAGACTTCTGTTGTCAGCTTTCGGCATCCAAGATCTGCCAGGCATAGCAGCTTACACATGTGGTCCCAGCACTTGGGAGGCTGAGGCAGGAGTGCCATGAGCTCAAAGCCAGCCTGGGCTATATAGTCAGTTGAAGGCCAGCCTGGGCTACTTAGAGAGACTCTGTCTCTAAAATAAAAAGCAAAAAACAAAACAACAACAACAAAAAAACAAGATCTCTCTGATGCCAGCATCTGACTAGCTAATAGAGAAAGAGACAGCATGGACCAGGCCTACAGTAGTGTATGTGGTTTATTCCACTGAAATACGTCTTTTAGGGCCATTTGCATCACAAGTCACTCTGCATTTTAACAACTCCCTGCCTAGAAACTTGTGAAACAGAGGATCAGGAATTCAAGCCCAGGCATGATGCAAACACATTGTGCCTGTCCAGTTTAGACAGTCACACGAGACCAGCAAAAATACAATCCCAATTGCTCAGGGAATTCATTCAGAATGAGCTCTGCCATGCATGGCTTAGGCAGTGGCATCAGAGCTTATGAGTTATTTAATTTTCCGAATTTCTCATCAGTGGCTGTTAAATGAAACATAAGAAAAAAATGTTTCACTCAAGGACAGTCCAGAGGAAGCTCTCCATAAATATGTATTCTTTCCTACTTTCTTAACACTCTTGGCTATGCAAGGGACAGCTGGGGTGTGATCTGCCTGGGCTTCCCAGGCTGACATACCAGAAGATGCCAGTGTGGTTCCTGGCCATGCTTCTGCCAATGCACACTCCACGCATTACCCTTAAATGCTTTCTCAAATGTTAACACAAGGCTGATGGCTGCTTCTGCTCACCAAATCTGAGGGACAAAACATACTGAGAACGCTCAGGGCAATGCAACAAACCCAGAAGGATCCAGGCAATAAGATTTATTGTTTCCATCCTTCCTTCCTGTCTCCCCACCTTCACTATTTCTCCTGTGTAAAACAGTGTGGAAAATGTGCTCAAAGAATCACGAAGGCAGTGAAGTAAAGCAAGGAACAGGAAAAGGAAACAGTGTGAGGGTTAGGCCATAAAGAAGACAGAAAATTCCTTCCTTGATGTTCAGGGAAGAGAAAGTCCTACAGTATTCCCCCCAGAACAGTGTGACTGACAATATGGCAGATATAATTTTGATTTATGCACTTTAGCGCATATGAAACCTGCAAACCTTAATAGCAGATTGTGAACTCACAAAGGTCTACTGTGTTGCTGGATAATTGTATCCTGGTGGCATTCAGACTACTCTGGGGCACTTAAGGGCAAAATCCTCACATTTCAGGGACAAGTAAATACTGCATAGCAGTGAGTCTTAGCACTCAAAGACCTAGAAATAAAGGATCTAAAGATGAGATGGTCTCAAATCCCAACAGGCTAGGAGTAGAAACGACTCTTCATCAAAGTCCTCTGTGATGGTTTCCCTTCTCTTTCACTGGCTTAAGCTGTCATCTTTCTAACAAGATGTGGGGAGTTAGCCCCTGGGGCTTCAGATGAAATTTTGGCTTGCCTAGGAGTCCACTGCACTCAGTATTTATATTTAGCATTAAATACCTCATGCAAAAATAATGACCTTGGCTTGTGGGCTTCTGCTGTTTCAGAAACAACTCACGCCAAAGCTTCAGGGCACCCATGCTACCATGGGACAGAGATGCAGATAAATAAGCCCAGAGCTAATTATTCCTGGCTTCCATGAAACTTGATGTTTTCCTTCATCTAATTAGCTTGGCCAGGTAAAAGCTGAGTTGTTTAGAATTCTTTATAACCTTCTAATGGAAAAGTTAAATGTTTAGAAAATAGAATCGTTATCTGGGAGTCTTGAAGTTACATTTCAGATTGAAACAAAATATAGACTATGATTCGTCCTAGGAAATACCACCTTTCTCAGTAAGCTCTGACTCTAAAAGCACCGTAAAAGTGGTGTGTGAAATACTCAGAGACAAGATCGAATAATTTCGTTGTGAACTATGAACGAAATCTATCATTGAGACCTTGTGGGCAGGAACATAGATTTAGGAGGTCAAAACTTCAAACTTTTCCATTCATGAACCCTCTACACTAACCCCTAATTAATTACGGGTGGCTTAATGTGAAAAATATTTCCATAACAGAAGGGTGACATTCATAAGCAGACCACAAATCAGTCATAATTCCCTAAACACCAAGAAGGAGCTGTTCAATTTGTATCTGCGCTGAACTTCAAGTGTTGCATAATTTATATCTAAAATCCACTCTCATACATCCACTAAAATACCTACTCTGACCTTCGCTCCCAATCCCAACTGCATTAAAAGGGACTATAAATCACTAGAGCACAGGCACCCAATCAAAGCCCAGCTCTCTGAAAGCCAGGCAATGTTCCTCACTTGATGAGTTCATCATCCCCTAGCACAGGTTATAAAAATTGTTGGCATTTTGAGATAATAACTCAAAGGCTCTTCATTTTGCACTGAAGTTCATTGTCCATCCAGGTGAACCAGGTAACCATGTGGGCAAACAGTGCGCCCAAAACCTATGAGACTCCACTTACCCCTATCTTAAGAACTCTACCCTCAGACCCATGCTTACGTCCTACGATGGATCTGCCCTGAAGCCAACGGAACTTTATTTTCATCACTAGAGACTTCTATCTAAGGACAGCCTTGGCCAGTGGGAAGCTCATATTGTCTTCTCATGAGAGCAAAGCTTTGCCTTGAAGTCCAAACATTTCTTGATTCTCAAAAGAAAAGGTTCTGTATTTTTCCCAGGAGAATTTGAAAAGTTTTCCCCGGAGAATTTGAAAATTCTCAAATGAGTTGTGCTGATAATGACAATGGGGTCCACCTCCACTCCAAGCCATTGTGCATGTGGAGCAACAAACAGGTGCAGCGGTTTCCAGGGATGCATTTAAAAGAGATCGGGAAGAACTGTGAGAAAGGCTTGCTACCAACTGCCACCCTGAAGTAGTACAGCTTAGGATTATCGGCCATTCCAGTGTCACCTGAGCCTTTGTCCATCCAGGGAGGTGGTAGAGGGGTCTTAAACTGGAACAATGCCTGAGCTGGCTACAGACCAGGCATCCTATGTGTATGTCAAGAAAGTGTTGCTAGGGTTGATATTCACCTTTCCTGTTCAAGGGACTCATTCAGTGACCCCACACTGTGGTGTTTGGTTGAGTCCATGTCCCCACAGGCCACAAGGAAAATGTGCTTGGTTCCCGGCAAAGGCAGATGCAACTCTTGTGTGTCATAAATACAAGCTGGTCACCTGTTAATAATAACCTGAAGGCGCTCAGAACACACCTCGTTACCTCCAATTATTAGAAATTTAGATTTCCCAGGCAGGATATAACACAAGAAGAAAAAAAGATCTATGTGGGCCATGTTTTGCATGGCACTCTCAAATGTGGTCAAAGGTTCTTCATATTACAGCCAAGTTAGCAATTAGCCAATATGTTTCTTCTTCCTTCATTTCTGAGCCTGGAAAACATGCCTTGCCTGTTACCCTGGAGTATAATTCCTTATGGCAGGGCAGGGCCTCTACCTCTGTGGTGCATAAAGGACCCATCCAAAGCCAAAAGTGTTCCTCCCATCTTCAACCAGAGAAAGATAAAGGGGTAAGAAAGATCATCATTATATGAAAGGCAAAGTTTTCAAAGTGTTTTTTTTTTTTCACTCCAGTGTTTTAGAAAAAAAAAGTCTTCTGAGTTTTGATTATCAGAGCCAGCCACCCTTGGAAAAGAAAATTAAAAATCCAGATGAGAAGCACTAGGCAGGATGCAATGCGCAGAAGCGATTATCAAGCAAGCCCTGGTAAGGGTTAAAGCAAAGCTCTACATCTGGACTTAAAAGGAGAATGAGGACGAAGATGCCAGGGTTTCGTGAAGGGACAAGGTGCCCCTGGCAATCAGGGAGTGCTACAGTCAAAACCTAACCTCTGAAAGATGTTTAAATGGATTCACTGTGGGTCCATTTGCAGTCACCTGGAACAATATGCAGTGAAGAGAAGCCACCAGCATAGTTTTATAAAAGCAAATTGTTATCAGCTAACTTCATTTGGCTGTGTGCTACAGTGACAGGCACTCCAAAGCAATAGATGCTATCTCCAGAAACTTCACTAGGCCCCGAATTCTCTTGCGGCCACTAGCAACTCAGGGAATTGACCTCTGAATGAGGGACTGGGGGCTAGGGAATCAGAGATGACAGAAAGGTCCGATTTGGGAATGAAGGGGACAGAAAGTGGGGGAAGAAGAGAGGTCTGTTCACATCTGTCACCCTTAAGGAGCAGGCACACAGTGACCTGGCTCTGAGGGCCTGGGAACTGGTGGTGCTGCCTTTGGGAAGGGTTTGTTTACTTCAGGGAGTAACTCTCTGGTAAGCTTGAGTTTGTCCCTATTTATCAGATTCCTCTTTTCAGATTTGAAATGGCTCTGCAAAAATTAACACTGAGAAGGAAATAACCAAAGTCAGTCTGCTTACTTAACTCTTTTATACCAGAAGGAATAGGCTTTCACTAGGTGCTGGCAGCAGCTCACAGTGACTTGTTCATTCTAACAATGGAATCTGTTTTCTTTAGGGTTACTTCTCTGAATTTGAGTATAACTAATGAATAGTTTAAAATCTATTCTGAGTTGCTAATAAACCCTGAATAAGGTTTGTGAATGCAAAACTTTAAATAAATTGGACCATTGATTAAAAGTGACAATACATTTCATTATTACTGATAAATATTAACCATGACTAAAGTGACCATCTGTCCTAGTATGCTGAACCTAGGATGGTTCTAGTTTGTGCCTATAAACTGAGAAAAATCATTCCTATCTCCCTTCTGCCTTATATAGGGGACTCAAGGTGAACGACAAATCATATGCTCACTTAGCCATGGACCACACACAAAGCTTCTTTTCCTATCTGCCTCTCCACTTCTAGTAACCTTCTATCTTTTCAAGCCCATTATTATTCTACCATACAGTACATAGATAATTAATAATTTATTACTTACATTCCAATTACCTCCAAAAAGTATTAAAGTTATATACAAAACATTCACTTGACAAATATTTGTTGGAAGTCGAAACTTTCCAACAATACAACTTGAAGATACAGATAGACAAATAGATAGCTAGACAGATATCCAAATGAAAGTTTAAAGGACAAAGAAAATGATACAGAAGAGGAAGATTATTGACATATGGATCATGTATGAGAGAATAGTCTAACACCTTCTATATTTGCCTTTGAATTTTCTGATAGTAAAACCAAAAAATAAATTACATATATATAGCATTGATCATATTGCCTGAAGACATGCAACTTTTATACAAAAAATTCCTTTTCTCCTAACAAATTCTAGATAACTAAATGTATATTCAGCAAATATGCACTGAATACCTGCAATGTCTCAGATGCTTTTCTAGGTGCCAAGATAAATACAGAACAGGCAAAAATTTCTTGCCCTCAAGAAGCTTCCATTCCAGTAGGGTAAGACAGACAATAAATAAAATATAGGATATGTCATATTAGTCAGCTGGTCTATTACTGACACACAATATCCAGCAGCTACAAATTAAAGGAGACACTTTGTAGTCAAAATTTAAGTTTTTCAAATTTTTCTTGTCTGTTTTTGCGCTAGATTCTTACTACAAATCTGTCTTAAAAACAGCCATCAGTACCCATCCCACCATCTCTGAATTCCCTGCCTTAAAATTTCTTCTTCAGTTAGACCGTTGCCCTTAAATTCAGCCTGATACAGTCTCAGGACAGGAGTAAAATGAAGGTTAAGTTCCTTGTCAGAAACAACACAAATAGCCCCAAGTCCATTTCCCGAAAGAGTCCTATTTTTTAACCTAAGATCTCCTGTGCTTGGTCTTGTCTGCACTCCTATCAGCCTTCTGGTCTTCTGAGTTCCCACCAGAGTCACCCCTCAAGCTCAATTTGCATATTCTGAGGATTTTCAAGCCTGCATCTTCAACCTTTCCAAACTTCTCCTTCAAAGCAGTTCCACTAGTTTCCGAAGTACATTTTCAGGAATAGTCCCAGAAATGATCCCACTTCTGCTATAATTTTTCTACTATATCTTTCCTTGACTGAAAAACAATACCTGACACCCACAATTTGAAGACATAGGGTTTAAAGGGGGAGAAATTTAATTTGGCTTATTCAGTACAGGGCCAGCTGGCTCCAAAGCAGAAACACCACAGTGAAAGGGCATAACAGAGCAGAGTTGCTTAGTTCATGGCAGCCAAAAAGCAGAATAGGAGAACAGTGCCAGAGAAGAAGGGGCCAGGGACCACAAATAGTACTTGGGCTTCCAACCAGCCATACCTAGAAGTGTGCTTCACTGATCCCCTAGGCAGCTGCCAAGCCAATCGAGGTGACAATTCATCTTAATAGGTGCAATGCTATGGAGAAAAATAAAACCGAAATAAGGAAGAGAATGCTTACAAAAGGCCTACAGTAGAAATATGGTGACTAGGAAGCTACTCGCTGAGAGGGTAACATTTGAGGAGAGATGTGAAGACAAAGAGGGAATGGAAAGGTTATATGAATATTTTGAAAGAGTCCCCTAGACAGAGAAACAAGCAAATGCATTAGCACATGGGACCAAAGAGGCTCTGGTGACAAAATCAGAAACAGATAGTGAGGACATCAAATTAGTGGTGGCGCACTGAGATCCTGAATTTTTTTCCTCCCAATAAGATGGAAAGCTACAGAAAAATAGAGTGAAGTTATGGCCTGACACATTTTATAGGATCATTCTGACTGCCATAGTGAATATAGATGTAATAAAACAAAGGACACAAGAGACAAGAACCTTGAGAATTTTTCCAAACAAAAACAAAAAAGAGGTGGGAAATAGGTCTAGATGTGTGCTCAAGGTAAAAGAGATTGGGTTTGATAGCAGGTTACGTGCAGAGTGAGAGAGGTTCCAAGATGATTCTGGGGCTTGGGCTGAGCATTGGCGCCACAAGCTATTTGCTGAAATAACAAAGACTGAGGGAGGCTCAGTTGTGGGGAGAAAGCGAGTGTTTAGTTTGGGCCATGTTAAGTGAGATAAGCCCCTTGGACATGCACATCAAAATGTCAAGTCAAGCAGCTGTCAGATGGGAAGCTAGAGGTTCTGTGCATCCTTACGTAAAGGGCGTGGATGATACAGACTGTTTCGAACAGGGTTTTATGCCTCAAGTACAGAAACATTTATCTTTTTGTAAGGGCACAATTATATGATTAGTAAAGACCCAGTTATAGAAAAACAAACTTATAGACATGTTTTAGCAAGTTAAAATCAAATAATAGCCTCTGCCTATGCTCCTGCTGCCTGTCACATCAACACCCTGCTGAATTCAGTCAGCCTTGACTGTCAGGGTCCAGCTGCTTTGCTTCTGATAATGCACTGGGTCAATTTGACTATTCTCAGCTTATGTTTTCCTTAATTAAGAGAATATATTGCTTATAACAGGCTTCAGGGACTTTGGTTGGGGTGAAGTTACCTAGTCAAGGACACTTTTTTAACTCTACTTGCTCTGCTTGCACCCCCTTCCCTCATCCTTTTAAGCAGATGTATTTAGAGTTAGTTTTCCTGACAATGTATGACTTAATTCAATCCATGTAACCAATCATGTAACGCCCTGTACTTTCTGCTTGTAGACTATATTTAAGCTGAACTCAAAGCTAGCTCTTTGCTGGTGATTTGGACACTGTTAATTGTCCCCTAGCCCACCGGCACTATGATCAATAAACATTGCCTTCTAGATTGCTCAGTTCAAAGAGTCTTCCATCTGGTTCGCTATTGGTTTTTCTGAAATATTATGAGCATTTTCCTGTCAGTCTGCAAAAATATCAAGGACATACTCTTGAAGCACAGCTAAGTGAAGGAACTTCTGGAGATAGCCAAGCAGTGTAGTAAATGTCCTAAAAGATGTTGCCTTCAGGCAGCTAATTTGAACTAGAACCGGAACTGGCATAGTGGGCAGATCACATGGTCCTCAATCACCCTTTTACCCTTGAATTTCAAGCTTGCCTTTGGCAAGAGTTCATGCTTTGATTGTACTTCTTTGGAGCAGTGATCAGGTAGCAGAGCTGATGTTTTGCTATGAAAGGAAAGGAGTTTGATAAATTCTCACCCAGATCAAAGTCCATCTCTTTACATGAAGCCTGTTCACTGGGATACCAAAAGACCTAACAGAATTTTCCCCTAAGTAGCAACATGAATGTATTCAAATGGACAGACAGATCCAGAATTATAGCCCTAGAAACGATGACCTGGTGCTCAGCAATAATTTGGAATTATCCTGGGTAAGATCTGGTACTTTTCTGGCAAAAGGATGAATTCGGACAGTGGTTTACACAGATATGTTGATTCCTTCCCCAGCCACTGAAAGAGCCCAAGCCATACCAGTCTAGACTAAAAAAAATGAAATGTGTGGTTGTCAGAAATGTAATAGAACTATCAAAATTATATACTAGCAGCAAAATAAATGGAAAAACACATCGGTGTTTAGTTTTGCCTGTGCAAGTGTAACTCAGAAAATTTTCATTTGAAACAGGAATTTGGTCTGTCTTGCTCAGTCTGTAACTCCAACACCTTCTAGAAAAATACTGTCACATAGTAAGTGTTCAATAAAATCGGCAAAAGAATGAATCGAACATAAAAATTTAAAAAACAAAACCCACAAGCACCATCTTGTGGAAGGCCTTACTATGACAACAGCCCAGTTCCAGTCACCAGGCCTGGAGTGGACACTGAAACTTTTGTGACAGGGGATAAGAGGCCATGGACTCCAGAAAGGAGTGCTCTAGAAACTTTTCCTGAAGCTGTGTTTGCATATCAAGCACACTACTTACTTAGATTCAGATGAGGTCAACAGAGGTTATAGACCACAAAAGTTCCCCAAGCCAGCCCATGTGTAACTGAGAACACAGATCTCAAAAGCAGTCTTTAACCAGTTCCCCACTCTGCCCTTTCCACAAAACTTGCTATAACCAAGCCTCAACTCTTCCTTTCTGCTTCAAAGATCCTTAGGATATGGTCCAAAGAGCTACCCTACACCATAGCATATTCTGATGCCCCTGTGCGGCTCTGCACTCCGCCCCTCTGCTGTTGTTTGTTTTTTTTTTTGGGGGGGGGGTATCTGGTCACCTTCCACTGGCAACATCGCTCCCCTGCTTCACCAGACGCACACTCCAACTCCAGTAAGGCCAGTCACAGTGGCTAGAGTTCATGACCCCAGATCAAGCTCCTGCAGGTGGACTCTGTCCCTTCTCACCAGTTCTTGCCTTCTGCAGACAAAAGGGCACTCAGCCAGGCAGCTTAGGGCTCTCTGGACCGGCTCAAGTAAGTCCATCTCTTCATCTTAAGAGCTACCCACAAGCTCCCCCAGGCCCCAGGAATCTAGAGTCGCGGTCCTGGCAGTCTGACTTGTAGAGTTCCCATTCTGGGAACTGCAGCTTTCACCTGGAGCCGGTGGCCCTGACGCAAACAATGAAACTTCCTGGTCAGACACTGACGCATGGCGCAAACATTTCCTCGAGCTTCGAGACGCCGGGAAAGCGGGTCTGGGGTTGGAGCGAAAGCTTAGACATGCCCAGCGAACAAAAGAACTCTAGGAGCTAGGCAAGGAGCGCCGTCTCCTTGGTAACCGAGCAGAAACAGACGCGGGGCGGAGGGAGCGTGGCTGCCGTGCGCAGGCGCAGAGCTCCTATAGGGGCGCGCGCTCCGCCGTTTCCGGGCCTCGCGGGACGGTGGCGGGTGCGGGGCTGGGAGTGGGTAGCAGAGAGGCAGGGTCTGGGAATAAAGATACCTCAGGAACAGGGACATCTTCGCTGCTCCCTCCCTGTCTCTGCCTGTCGGCTGCCTTGACTTTTCTGTGCCTAGCTTGGCCTACTTTCGGTTATGGTGCTTGTACTTAAAAAGGAGGACTCCTGGACCTGAGTTTAAGGAAAAATATGGATGCATGGACTGAAGCCGCCTGTTCTTCGCTGTAGTCTGCGGAGCCCCATCAATCTCCTAGGGAAAAAACGCCCCAGTTCTCAAATGACACCCTTCCCCAGGCCTACTCCCGTGACTGGAAGCCAGTCACTCAACCTCTGCGAACTGAGAGGGAAGCAGCAGCCCAAGCGGCCTTCCAGGGACCAGGGAGCTGCGAGGAGCAGACTTAAAGGCACCCTCCCTGAAAGTGCAAACCTGAATACATTTGAAATTTTACTTATTTTTTTTAAAGCCCTAGGAGATCATGTTTTAACAAGTGCGCTGGTGTTTGTTTATACAGCTAAAAACCGCAGTCCAGGGGGGCTCAACAGAACTTTTTGACTTAAGTGTTTGCCCCTGGCTTGTTTTAATGTGGATCCAAATCACCCGGGAGTGGCACTGCAGAATTCGGAAATAGGTCACCAGGTCTCAGCTCACAGGGCACAGCAGCTTCCTTCAGCCAACAATCCTGCCATGAAGTCAGTAGCTGTAAACAGATGCCTGTCTTTAGGGAAGTTGAGGATTCCCCATGATCTTTTACAGACATGAAATAAGTTTACTTTTTCATTTTACAGCATTGGAGACTGAACCTAGGGCCTTGACACTGAACTACATCCCAACCCCCTTTTTAATTTAATTTTCTTTTTCTTTCTTTCTTTTATTTTTTGTTTCTTATCAAGACTTCACTTAGGTGCCCATGTTGGGCTTGAATAAATGATCCCCGGCCTCAGCCTCCCAGAGTGCTGGGATAACAGGCATGCACTACCACGCCCAGCTCAGAAATGAGTGTTTACCCCTTACTCCAGCGTCTGCTAACAGATCCTCCCGGATACCAGGAGTACTGTGCCCCTCCTCCATCTCTCCTAGCTCCCCCTTGCTGTCTGAGACCACCCACCACCACTCATCCCTTTGCTCTTTCCTAGTCAAGGGTAAATTAAGTGGATGAGACCTAAAATACCCAAACTAGATACTTGGTTTGCAATTGTTTCCTGTGCGCTTCTTCAGACCGCAGACTTCTGTTGAAATCCCTCTGTATGCCAGGCTTGGGCTGGGTTACCACCTTATGGGTGAGAGAGCAAGCCAATGTGAACAGTGCAGTGAGAGAACTGGGGGCAGGAAGGGCTTTCCCACAATAGCCGGCAGAGTCTGAGCAGAAGAGTCTGCTCAGAAAAGGTGACTTGATTTTATCACTATGGCTTGGTAGTACAGTTTCAAGTCAGGAATTGAGATGCCTCCTGCCTTGCCTTTATTGCCCAGAACTGCCTTTGCTATTCTAGGTTTTTTTGTTTCCAAATGAATTTTAGGAGCGTTTTCTCTAGATCTGTGAGGTATGTTGATGGTATTTTGATTGGGATTGCATTAAATCTGTATAATTGTTTTGGGAGTGTTGCCATTTTCACAATGTTGGTTCTTCCTAGCCAAGAGCAAGGAATATCCTTCCATTTTCTAATATCCTCTTCAATCTCCTTTTTTAGTGTAGTACAATTTTCAGAATGTAGGTCTCTTACATTCTTAGTTGATTCCTAAGTATTTCATTTTTTTAGATGCTATTGTGAAGGGCGATATTTCCATAATTTCTCTCGCAGTGAGTTTCTTGTTTGTGTACAGGAATGCTATTGATTTTTGTGTGTTGACTTTGTAACCAGCTACACTGCTGAATTTGTTTATTACCTCTAGCAGTCTTTTAATGGAGTTTTTTGGGTCTTCTATATAGAGTATCATGTCATCTGCAAATAGTGATAATTTAACTTGTTCCTTTCCTATCTTTATTCCTTTTATTTCTCTCTCTTGTCTGATTGCCCTGGCTAATGTTTCCAGAACTATATTGAAAAGGAATGGTGATAGTGGACGTCCTTGTCTTGTTCCTGATTTTAAAGTGAAAGCTTTTAGTTTTTGTCCATTTAGTATAATATTGGCTGTTGATTTTAAAGTGAAAGCTTTTAGTTTTTGTCCATTTAGTATAATATTGGCTGTTGGTTTGTCAGCATGGTACTAGCAAAGAAATAGACCTGAGGACCAATGGAATAGGTTAGAAGATGCAAATATAAGTACAAAGACACTCAGCCACCTGATATTTGACAAAGAGGCTAAACATGTTCACTGAAAGAAAGATAGCCTCTTTAATAAATGGTGTTGGAAAAACTGGCTTTCCACATGCAGAAGACTGACACTTGATCCATGCCTATCACCATGTACAAAACTAAAGTCTAAATGGATCAAAGACCTAAACATTAAAACAGAAACACTAAATCTACTGGAAGATAGGGTAGGTAGAAGCCTTGGAGATATAGGGGCAGGCAGAGAATTCATGAACAAAACCAGACTGCACGGGAAATGCTTCAGAGAATCAACAATTGGGATCTCATATTATTGAAAAGTTTCTGCACTTTAAAAGAAATTATCAGCAGAATGAAAAGAAAAGCCACAGAATGGGAAAGAATTTTAGCCAGCAACCCCTCAGACAAAGGACTTATATCAAGAACATATAAAGAATTGAAAAATAATCAAGCCACCCAAATTCAAAGACCATCTCCAAAAATGGGCATCTCAATTCTGTGTTCTGAGATGAACACTCAGTTGTCAGATAAAGATATACAAATGGCAAATAGATACATGAAGAAATGTTCACCATCACTGGTCATTTGAGAAATGAAAATTAAAACAACATTGAGATTTCATCTCACTCCTGAAAGAATAGCTGCCATCAAGAAATCAACTGATAACAAATGTTGGCAAGGCTGTGGGGAAAAAGAACACTGCTCCACTGTTGGTGGGAGTGTAGACTGGTGCAACCACTATGGAAATCAGTATGGAGAATTCTCAGAAGGCTAGGACTAGAAGCTCCATTCAACCCAGCTATTCCCCTCCTAGGTATTTTCCCAGAAAAACTGAAAAGATCATATCACAGTGATATATGTGCACCCATGTTCATAGCAGCACAATTTGTAATAGCTAAATCTTGGAAACAACCAAAATGCCCATCAACCACAGAGTGGATGAAAAAGATGTGGTATTTTTACACAATGGAATATTATTCAGCTTTGAAAAAAGATGATCTTGAGGCCTTCATAGGTAAATGGAGACAACTTGAAAATATCCTCATTAGTGAAATAAATAAGAATCATACTTATAAATATCACATTGTGTTTCCAGTGTAAAAAGTAATAAAAACTGTAGGAGTAATAAAACCCAAAATGTGTAATTACTACTGTAAAAAAGAGAGGAAAAGAGGGTGCTCTAAAGGATATAATTACATGTATGTTTAAGTGTGTAAGATGAACAACCATATTACTGTTTTTGTTATATCATGGAGCAGAACTGTTAACAGTCTCATTGCTTGAATGTGTACTTTGTATGTTTTAACTTTGTAAGTTGAGCAACTATTTCCAAGATGACAGTATGTAAGTTATCAAGTAATGATTTCTTAGTATTTTTTGTTCTTTTTTCCTTGGAATTTTGTATTGTTGCTACCCTTTTTTCTATTTTGTTTGTTTTGTTTTGTTTTTAAATAAAATTTTTAAAAAAGAAAAGGTGACTTGAGTTTTAAAGAACAAATAGGTTTGCTTCAAAGTGATAAGGAAACTCAAAAATACGTCTGAGACCTCAAAAGCAGCCCCACCATGGAAGAATTTTCTGGAATATATATATACTACATCTCCCAGAAAGTGAAGCAACTTGGGGTAGAAATGCCAGGGAAGCCTGCAAAACGTGAGCTAAGAGGATGCCCAGGTATGAAAACTGTCCAGAAGACGCAGCTGTCACTCTGACGGTAGCTCTGAAGAGGCAGTGCCCCTAGGATCCAGGTGAATACAGAGCCAGCCCAAAGGCCTGGCCCCCTCTGGACTAACTGTTGATGTTCATTAATGTAACACTATTACCAGAGTTGCATCCTAGACACATTGAGAGTTAACAGGAAAAACACGTGGCCAGTTTTTAACGAGCTGGGCTGTTCTAAAGCCAGATCTGCCCAGTCTCCTGTTGAAAGGGATCCATACGACTATCTGCCAAAGTTCTAGGCTTGTCTTACACCATGAGGTAGGAAAAGCTCTATCCACCCAGCTCTCCTGATGGAGATGGAGCTGACATATCCAGTTAAAAAGGACCTCAAAGCCAATTCCACATCCTTCGCAGATCTCAGCCAGTGACCACATCCATGAGCCCTCAACCCTGCCCCTGCTGGTCTTCCCTGGATCCTTCTGGCTTTTGTGACCTCTTCATTCTCAAGTTGTGCAAATCAAAATCTCTTAGTGGAGAAGCATCTATTTACGTTCTTGCTGCCCCCCCCCAAATAGGAGTGACCACTAGTTAAATAATGGAGTTTGTTCTGGTTTTTTTTTTTTTTGGTGTTTTGCTATTGTTTTTCCCTCATTTTATGTGGGTTCTTTTCTTGGTGCCACAAGTCTGGAATCCCAGCACTCCAGAGGCTGAGGCAGGAGGATTGCTGAGAGTTCAAGGCTAGCCTGGGCTACATAATGGGTTCAAAACCAGCTTAACTGCATAGCCAGACTGTTATGGCTAGTGTATAGATACCTCCCCAAAACCTCATGTGCTCAAGGTGGGGCTTTTGGAAGTGACTGGATCGTGAGTGTGTGAGTGTGGATTAAAGGTGTGTGAATATGCATTGAGGATAGATAACCCAATTAGTCCACTGATTGGTTTAGTATAGCTCTGGGTGTGGGTAACTGGAAACCCTATCCGGGCTGGGGTGGCACATGACTTATAACATGGATGGAATATAAGTGGAAAAGAAGGAAGGCGGCTCACTGTTCCCTGCTTGCTGCCCATGCTCGCTATGGCTGCTTTTTTTCTGCCTGCGCTGCCACAGACTGTTTCTCCTCTGCAGTGCCCTGCTGCCTTGCCCCTGTGCCTTGGAGCCAGCCGAGTGTACAAACTGAACTAAAATAAACCTTTTCTTCTTTAACTTGTGAGTGACTGGTAGTTTGTCCCAGCAATAAGGAAGTAACTAAGACAGAGACCCTGTCTCAGTACCTAGTGATTACATTCATCATGGGAATCTGGACAGCACTGTCCAAATAGGCTGGGCCCCAAACAGAATGAAAGAGATAAAGAAGTTGGTAGCTGACTCTGCTTGCACTCTCCATGTTTCCAAGCAGATGCGTTTTTTGCTACTGTTACCCATGAGCCTCAGACTCCAGGATCTTTAGGCTTTAAATGCAGACTTGTACCAGCATCTCTCCATCGGCCTTTCAGCCTTCCACAGAGGCTACATCACTAGGAAATTTTAATCATTCTTCGCTTTCCCCATCTCTCCCCTTCCCACTCTCTTCTAGCTTCCTGAATTCATTGTGTAAGTCAATATAACTAATCTAATAAATGTCATCTTATAATTGTATCTATTCTATTGGTTCTGTTCCACTGGAGAACTCTAAAAAACACTCTATACTCCAAATGTGGAACCAAGTATCTGTGCTCTTGTGTGTTGATGCCATAGCCTTTTAGGAAAAAGAGATGCTTTAGCAGTCCTGAGCCTGCTTCTCAGCTCCAAATCCATAGAAGATTTTCAGTCCTGCATTGATGGTAGTTATAACACATTTCAGCTTCACAGCTTCAAGCCATGCTTTCCGAGCTCAGCTGTGTGTGTGTCTGTACTCACAGATGGCCAGGCAATCTACCCCAGGGGCTACGCCTGACCATGTTCCTGGGCACACTGTAAGAAAATACATTATCGGACCTTCTCACGCAACTCTAGATTGCTAAACTCCTAAAGACAGGTGCAGCTCAGCAGCCCTAATTAAGTCAGTCTGTCCAACCAGCTTTTCACAGGCCCTGTGGGATCCTAGCAGGCACTTGGAAGACAGCAAGGGACCAAGCCCAGAACACACCAGTGCTCTGAATGCTGTAACCTCTTAGATGTAGACACTTATTTCTTTAGAAAAGTCTCACTGCCACAAAGCAGTCTTTCAAAAATTTGGGTCAACATGAGATAATGCTTCTACCAAGGTTGTCTATTCTCCTCACAAAATTCCTAGATTCTGGTAATCTGTACTTTCCTGGCAAACAAACCATCCTACCTGGATTTCTGAGGATTCCAGTCTTCCCACTGAGGATGACTTCTAAGTGAGATGCGCAATTTGCTTTGAAGAAACCCACAAGCAGCCGTAACCTGAAAGTCCTTTTGCACTTGATCCTCCCAGCATTTGTAATATCTGAGCATATTCAGGTCATGAAAGACCTACTTCCTATGATTCTGTCCCTTGTTGGTCTCTAATTGCAATCTAGAATGACCCTGTCTCTGCTACAGCGTGTCAAAACCTAGAGCCTCCAGACAAGGTAGCTACACCTGATTCTTTATAGAGAGGCAGCAGAAAGAGGAAGAGCTCAGTGGTCAGGCAGATGGCGGCAGCAGAGGGGATTTAACACCAGGTAGTAACAGCAAAGCCCCCTTCCATAAATAAGCTCCCTTACAACAACCTCTGGCTACCTTTTCCTTAAGTGGGCACTGCCCCTTTCCCTGTGGGTATCCAAGTGTCATAGGTAGTGCTTTCACCTTCTGTTAAAACTCTCCCCTTTTTTCATTCATGGCATAATCATACTACATGGTATTTTAATTTCTGTTTCTGTCTCTCTGCTTAAGCAAGAAGTCTTCTCAAAATCCACAGAAGTACCTCGTGCAAATGTGCTGCCTCAATACTTGACACAGTGTCTAGCACATAAAAAGTCTGCAATAAATATTTGTGTCAGGAAAGAAGAAAAGAAAGGGGAAAGGGATAAGAGGAAGCAGAAGCTTATAATTTTCAAGAGCACATTAAGGTCTGTGAATGATAGAATCAGGATTTGCAAATATTTGAGCAGCCTGGAAAAGTGAAGCAAAGCCAGCAAGATGAAATTTAATACCAATCTGTGTAAATGCCTGTATCCACTTCAAACATAAATTTAGCACAAGAAAAAGAAAACAGATAAAGAACATGAAAGCTATCTTCAAATACTTGCAGCTCACTGCAGAGTAAGTCTGTTGTGTGTAGCTTAAAAGGCTAGAAGGCTGGTGGTAAGCCCAGGGAAGATTTAGTAGTAGAAATCCATGTCATTTGTTATGTGCTTAAGTACAGTGCCTGGCACATAAAAATGACGGCTATGGTTTGTGTTATCACTATTATTACCAGTGTCATGAGCATTATTTATTATTTGTTAGAGCTGCCCGACAGTTAGCCCCAGGAGTCACTGAGCTTGCAGCTCTGGAAACCCAAGGTTATCACAGTCAGGAGCCACCTGTGTGATGTGTGTGTTGACCTGATCCTTAACCCATATCTTCCCCTCTCCATCATCCTGTGATCCTATGAACGGTGTCCTGCATGTTCTGGGTAGGGAAAGCCATGGGTACAACGCTTGGCTGGCCAAACCGTCTTTCCAAAAAGCAGCTTTTACATTCCCCATATTTGCTGCAGTGTGCTTTCTTCAAACAACCCTTCAAAGCATTTCTTTGAGATCCAAAAATGAAATTGCTTTATGTGAAGCTCCTTTAATCTTAGATACAAATATCTTATATCTGTGAGGATATGCCAAGTTGCTCTTCATATTTTAAAATTAACCTTATTAAAGGTTAATTCTAAAATAAAACAGCACTGTTTAATTTCAGTGCTGTTTACCAGAGATGTTAAATAATTCTACACTTGTTCTTTGCCATTTCACCAGATACCCTTTCTGAAATCACAGTCATAAAAAAAAAAATATCAGAAAATTTAAGCTGGACAATGGAGCCTCATGTTTGGTTTAATGTCACATTGTAGTAGTGATCTTCTCTAAGCCTTGATCTTAATTTCATAAAGAAAAGGAAAGAGCAAGGGGAGCTTATCTGTTATGAAGAATGATACAATGAAATTGTTTCATTAACTATTCAACTTAATACAATTACTTATGATAAACTATCATTATTGTATAGAAAAAGGTGTCCCTATAGGGCAACTACATGTTGGGCCTTCCCAAACAATATAGGAAGCTTTTGTCCTTAATAGGCTATCTAGGGTGTGAAATGCATATTTTTGTGTGTAAGTGTATATATGAATGTATACCAGTCAAAATAAAATTAGTGACTCCCTCCCCCCACAATGCACTTCTGATCTTCTCCATTAAAACCCATCAGTGAGTCAGCATCTCCCAAGACCCAGCCACGTTGGAACTTAGGGGGTCGAGCAAGAAAGCAACACGCCCCTCTTCCTGGTAAGCAGCTGTGGCGCAAGCAGGTGAGCCTGGAAGAGAACCAGTCAGCATCTCCCCTGAGCCTACTGGAGCCCAGGCTGAGAATCAAACATCCCATCTCCCACCCCCGACCTCCGTTAGCAACTGGGAGCCAGAGGTCTGAGCAGCTCTTGGGAGGGTGACCACATACAATATAGTAAATATGGGGAATTTCCTTCTATCTTCTGTTTGATGGCAAATATTGTTTTCACTGTTTTGCTTTGTTCTGATTAATTGTTTTGCTCTATTTGATATACTGTTTTGATAGGTTTTATAAGGTTCTGTTTTTGGTTTGATTTTGCTGTACCTGATTGAATGGACAACTATTGTGAAGATAATGAGATATACTATGGTACCTATATCCCAGTATCCTGCTGTGAAGTTCTGTACCAATTTCACTGCATTGTCTCGATTGGCTTTGTTCTGTTGTGCTTTACTACCTTCAAAATAAAAGTCTAAAATAAAAATAAAACCCATCAGTGAATGACCCAAACACCACCCATGTGAGATAGTCATTCATTTATTCTTTTTGATAAATATTTGTTGAGCTCCTGCTATGTACCAGGCCATATACTAGCAAATTACAAGTTCAATTAT